>JAAAKE020023116.1:2038-27805 GCA_010014785.2 Anisolabis maritima | reverse complement strand
AGTATACATATATAAAATACCCCTCCTTCCTATACGGCAAAAAAAAGCAAGAGTCACACGTCCCCCCCCCCCCCTGACTATTTGAAGACTGGTTTAAAGAAACAATAACTCCTCGAATTCCCCCTCTCCCCTTTTAAAAATAAAATCCACCCCCTAAAGGTTGTGTTTCCCACGATGGGAACCACGAATATAGAACTAATCTTTGAAGCAAAAGATTCCTTTATTTACCATTTCATTTAATTGTTTCATTTGTATCTAAAATGTCACACTTCCAAAACACCAAACCTCCAAGCTCCTGGAGGTCCTGTAATATGAATAATGGCAAATATTAATTTTATTTTGAAAATTTATATGGATATAAATAATAAAAGTACTGACTGACTTTTATTTTGGAGAAACAGATTTAAAAATATTTTATGGCTATTTTATGAAAGGATTTGTTAAAACCAAAACATATTTGGAAGTAAAAAAATAATGAGGTCAACTGTATAATATTTTTAGAAGGATATATGGACCCTTTTAGATAATTAACGAAATAAGAGAAGTGAATAGGAATAAATAATTTCTCAATTACCTTATGGAAAAATTATTTGAAGGATTTTCTGTAAGAAAAAGAAATATTGTAGTTTAGTTGCTTAACTAACGAGTCGATACTTGTCTGTTGGGAATTTGGGATGGTTTGGAAGCTTCAAGGTTTAATTTGCGGAGGCTGCGGCCTCGCAACAAGAAAGTGGGCTGAAAACTTTGCAAAATATAAACAACACTTAACCATGAACTTGATACTTGAGAAGTTTGAGAAGGACAAGTTGCAATGTCAGAAGAGCGGTGAGGTTCATCGAAAATGGAAACAAAACAAACTCTTTTCATTCAGAGATAGACAAGACACATATTCAGAAACCCTGAGCTAATATTAGAAAATTTTAGATATTTATGGAAAAAAACCAGTTTGTATAAAATATTGATTTCGTTTCCGGTGACCTTATATTTAATTATTTGCAGTTACACTTGATTATTTTTTTTTTAAATTATAATTTTCATATAAAATAAAATCCATTCACTAAGGAATGTAAAATTAATTCTCAACTTTTTATTACAATATTAAAGTTTATGATGCCGACATGTAAAAAATATTAAAATATTTGTCTTGAAATAAAATGATATAAAAAATTAAAAAAGTAATATAAATTTATTTTTTAAAAATTCACTCTGGAGCTCACATCTGGTGAATGATTAGGCTACGCTTTAAAATTAGGAGTAGTACCAACTTTTCCAGCCACCGGAATTAGTCGACATGAATCAAAGTAGAAACTTCACTTCTAATTCAAATGATGCGCCACTACACCGAAACAATCTGAGATTATTTAAGAACTTTAATATTGAGACTTTATTTTTAATTTAAATATATTAAAAATGAGTAAATTTAAATGACTTTACCAAATACCTTGTATATTTATTATATATATTTATTTAATAGATAAAGAAGATCCCTAGAAATGATTTTTGAATTTTTAATATAAATATATATAATAATTTAAATAAAAATTGAAAGATTGAAGCATTAGAAATGGGAATGGAGTAAAAAGTATCCAATGTCAATGTACTTGGACCACCATCCCTCTTGGTAAGAGAAGAGAAGTCGGAATTAAGAGGCTAGGAGGGATGTAGTTGTAGTTTCCCTCCCTCCCCTCCTGAACAATTGGAATCCATTGTAAATTATTGGCGTAGTGAGAAATATATTTGAGGAGGATATTGTTTTAATTTGCAAAAAATAATACTGACTAATTTCAATCGGGAGATGTTGAATGGTGAATTAGAAAATGATTTAGGGGGGTTTGTCATAAAAAGTGAGTTGTAATAAAGTTTCGGCAAAATCAGATAACCCCCTGGGTAACAACGCCAGACAAAATTTTTAAAACTTTCAAGGCCAACGTACCCAAAAAATAGCATTTATGAATAAAATAGACAAACATAATATTTATTATAACTTATATATGGAAAAGCAGCCTGTCACCTTTATTTTATTTTGTGCGTTTACATGCATGCAATTATTTACATTAGAAGATTTTCCTAAGAAATTTCCAATATTCCTTGTGTTCCAAAACCATTAAAAGTAGAGGAACAGAAAATGCCAATTCCAATAAACAATTGCGTTTCACTACCAGCAGTTCAGAATAGATGATTTAAAAAACAAAAGTAAATTAAATATATGATTGAAAAATTTTAAAAATTTTAGTAAATTAATTTTAAAAAGTTAGTGTTTTATTGGATTTGTATATGTATTTTGAGTACAAATAATATAAATATGTAATAAAAGTATTTTATATGTTTATAATGAACATTAAATTATTTTAAAGGGTAAGCAAGAAAAAAAATATTCATATTTTCTTTAGTTGATGTACGCGCATTTTTGAAATGCGGTAATTATAATTTTAGTTCTTTTCCATTTTTTATTTATTTATTTATCCTCCCCTCGCGTACGCCAGTGTATTATAATAATTATAATTCTCAGGATTAAAATGTTATTCAAAAACTTGGAAATTTTAAGCCAGAGGGACTAATTATATATTCAGAATCGAACCAATGAAATTTCAGACCCAATTTATTTGAAATTATATTTACAATTGATATCTTTTCTGAACAGATTTTATATTAAAAATTGGAAGAAATCTGCATTGAAGATTAAATAAAGAAAAAGAAAAATTACTTATCTAGTTGACATTTACTTTGCAAATGGTATTTCTTTATATTGGAAATTCCTCTCATAAAGTATTAATTTACAGTGAATATTAAGTATCTATATTTGTATATAGTATATTTTAAGACTATTTATACATATTAAAAAAAAATTAAATCTCGAAACACCTTTAAAAAATAAATCCTTTCATTCTAATGAAAGAACAAACAATAATAATAAAATACAATAGGGAGGATGTGGGCGGAGGAAATGACATTCTGATTCATTTTTTATACGATTTTTGTTAGCTAAAGTCGTCAAATAAGCCGCAAGTGAAAGAGACAAATACAATAAATTCGTCGCGTTCTAGAAATTTTATATTTCACCATGTGTGAATCACAGATGTATACACATAAATAAATATTCGCATAGTTTATGGGTATATACCCACACATAATGAACACTCAGAATTCATTGACGGCTCGCCATTCATAGGCCTCTAGAGCTTTGGAGGCCGTCTTGCTTCCTTCTCCAGATAATTACTTGCACGAATGAAAATAAACAATTATATAAAATATACACGCCTAAATAAATCCAAGAGAAGTATTTATAAATGAAGATAAAAATAAAAAAGTATATTTTTTTTTATAACCACAAATTAAAAATGAACTAGTCTATCGAACTAATCCGAGCGGTCAATTGTAACGATCATTTACTAACAAATAATAGTGATATAATTCAAGAGATATTTAGCCCCCAGCCCGTGGTCGAAAGGTTAAAGATATTGAAATTGTCTATAATGGTATCCTTAAAAGCCAAGGGTTGTGTTCAAGACCCAAGCAGGGCATTGAAAATTTATTAAAATCAAGAGATTATCGGTAAACCAAAGTGAATTCTTTCCTAAAAAAATTCCTACAATTTGAAGATTAGAATAGTTTGTCTATATCAAAAACTTCTTTGTTCCCCTCCTACCCACCAAAATGTTGAAAATGACTTTCTCGATCTCAAATCCAAATTTTTTATTTTAATTTTAAATTAAAAAATGTAAACAATTAAAAAATTATTTAAATAAAATATAGATTATAAAAATTGCAAATTGTCTTTCCACTATTTTATTCTTCCCATTTTTTTTTTAAATTTAATATGGATCCAATACCGTCCACTTACAGGGAATCCCCATTTTTTTACTCCAAATGCTTTCGTCTACGGAAACATATATTTAAAACACAGCTGACCTCTGACTGACCTTTGCCATTTATAGGCACCCCATGAAGTTACTTTATTTTGCTTATATATTAATGACTATTTAATAATGGAGTTAAGATAGACCAAGGCAGTCAAATATGTCTATCTAGTCCCTTGAAAAGAGTCGTTTTGGTTAAAATTTATTTATCCATCTTCAGTTGAAATTTCTCTTGGTAGAGAGTATACCTAGAAACTCAACTCTCTCCCAACAGGAACTTCTACTGAAAGTGGATAAATAAATTTTGTCCCAAGCATCTCGTTTTTTCAAGGGACTAGACAAACTTTTTTTTGGCTCCCTACTCTTTACCTCGTTACTTTATTTTCTATCTCAAACTCCTACTGTATTTATTATTGTTCCCACTGAAATTTTATATATAGCAGTAAATTATAATTTCTATTTAGTCAAATGTTTTAAAGGAAATTAGAATTTTTTTAAATTTTTTATCAATTTAAAATAGTTTCATTTAAAAAAAAAAAATTATAAGTTACTCACAATAAAAACTAATCTTCATTTTGCTAAGTTCCGAAGATAGATAGGTGTTTCCTGAAAAAAAAAAGTTTAAAAATTAGAAATTTCAAAAAGTTAATCTTAAAAAATTTGAAGAAAAAAATTCAAATACAAAATTTGGAAAAAAATATGACCGTTTTAAACTATTTTCTATTATTAGTTATTTTTAGTATTTTTTTTTACAAATAATATAATATGGTAAATGATAATACATAATTTTAAGGCAAATAATTCATATATTTAAATAATATAAAGGACCGAAAAAAAAAATAAGATACGAGTAATTAGGTACTATAGAAAGTGAATCAAATAAATACTGTATATTCCTTCATTTCAGTTTGTCATTTGTTAAATAAACAAATCACAATTTATAGTCCCAATTAAAATAAATTAAATGTATAATGTTTACTACTAATCAATTATTTATACTGTTTGATTTCTCTGTTTCTTTTTTGGATATATTTATTACCTTCTTGATATTGTATCTAAAAAAAAAAAAACTCCTTTTATGAAGTGTAAAAATGTTTAGTTTGAAAATTTTTCTCTCTATAATGGCGTTATAACAACATACTGAAAGAATTTCATTATGCAAGATAGAATGAATGTTAATATTCTTTCCAAGAAGATCTTTTTAAATCTTTACAATTGATCTATTATACTATTAAATATAACATATTATCTCTATTATACTATTAAAATTTTATTATAAGAAAAACTTATGCATTTAAAATTATTTAATTTAAATTTCGCATCAAACCTAGCCTCAACTTTTCCATCTGGGCATTAAACTACTAATTCGAGATTCTGCAATTTGGTAATTAATTTAAAAAATTATATCCTGTTTTGAAATTAAAAAAAAAAAAAATTGAAGTATTTTTTACTAGACACATAAATATTGCCGATCCTAATTCTAAAAAAAAATGTTTTATTCTAAATCAAATAGGAATATTTTTAAATTAATTTACAAATAATAGAAATGAATATAACATGTTTGTTATAATCCAATTATAGTGATAGAAATTAATACATTGATGATCAATCTTTTTTCGATGTGAGTCATAGTGATATTTTTGCATTGATTTAATTTAAGGAAAAAAGGTAATTCTATTATATTTCGACATATTTGGAAAAGATAAATTGATAAATCAAGTATATAAAAAAAGATGACTAATTATGAATAAAATAAGTAGATGAACATATATATGGGAAAAATGTTATTCATATTTAATTAGATTAAAAGAAAAAAGGGAAAGAGATCATTCAATCAATATGGAGTTTGCATGGATTTCCTCTTGGACAACGAAAATCTCCTTTTCGAATAAAATAATAATAATAATAATAAAAAGAAATAAAAATTTTTGATAGAATTTTTGGCACGAAGTTTATGATCAAAATTTCGTTGGTATTTGCCATTATTCTCCCTCTCCTTTAAAATTGTCCAAGTCATTCCACAGTCGTGAGTAGAGGAATAATTTTTATAGATAATGAGTGTTGATTTATCATCAAATTGAGAGATGGCTTGTAAAAATTATTGTATTGAAGTTTCTGTTTGTTTGTGGAAAGGTAGACAACCCAAATGACTAAGTCATTAATGGAGTTTTGATTCATTGCTAGAGCTACTCAATGCATGCGTGATGTTAAATCAATGATTGATGAGTTCACTCTAGAAAATAACAATTGGTGAATTGTTGTCTACCTTCCAGGAACTAAACACAAATTAATTTTTTCAATACATTTCTCCCTTCAATTTAAAATATGTCTTTTGGACCCTAAATCTTCTCAATGTCATGATTAATTTAAACAGGATGTCGGGTGAGAGAGGAGCTTAAGTTAAAAACAAATGTAAAATTGCCAGACAACAGCCTGAATAAATAATCATAATTTTTACAGTTTTGGAAAATTGAATGTGATGACTAAAGAGGCGGAGTTTCTTTATGTTTAAAATTTTGATATATTATAAAATAATTTTAATGTAAAATGACTATAATTATTGAGCTATTGTTTAATTTTTTTTTTTTGGATATTTGCAAATTGAAATACAAATTGAATTTATGTAATATTTTGAATATTTAAACAAGTTTTTTGAGGATAGTGAGAGAGAAATAATTTATCTTCATTTTGAACCACACCTGTACAATTCAGGGAGAAGACACTGTATACAATATAAAATATTAATTATCAATTTTCTTATTAATATGCATTTATGTAGGAAAAAAAGTATTTTTCTGTTTTTTTAATCTCTTGATGTTAAGTTTTCGCGAGATGCTTGTGTCCATGAGAGTTCTCTCCATTAGAAGTTACTCATTTCCAATTCATTGTTCAAGGCTGATTTTAATGATTAGTTTCTTTCTAATAAACTTGTCTTTTTGTTCAATAGAGGGTAAGAATGAACTCAAATCAATCAATTTTTAAATTTGACTAATCAACATTTTTTTTCAACTCGCTATATTAAACGTCATAATTCACAATTCTATCAAGAAATTTTAATAGGATTATATGAAATGAATGAACATTTAGATCCTCTTAATAAAATCCCGTTGCATAATCGAAACGATCCAAAAGGTCATGGCTTGCCTAGCAAAAACCAATTAAATAATTAAATTTAATTTATTGCAATATTACTAATAACATTGCACTTCAATTCTTATTATATAGAAAAACATTTCAACATGATCAATGATTCATGTCACTTGATTAGTTAGCAATACGTCTATTAATTAATTAATCAATTTAATTTTTAGAAATTAAATTTGTATTTGGAGTCAGAAGATTTATGTACCAAATAATTTATTTGTCAAATATGACTTAATATTGAAAAGAAAAAAAATTATTCAATCTTTCATTTGCATTTATCTGTAGCGACTTAATGTTTCTTTTTATTTAATCAAAAGACTAATAATAAGTATAATAAGTTTTGAAATGTTCACACTGTTTCAAAAGAACTATTTCATTGAAACCTATAGGTTACGTCCTACACTAGCTTCTTGTACCCTAAGATATACCAAATTTGAATTTATCTTCTGAATTTATATGAAAACCCCCATTTGTAAAGATTTTTAAAAAAATTTTATACTCTCTTTTAATGTCTGCCGAACTATTATTATGTTATTAAGACCAAATTTTTATACTTTTCACTGAGAAAGTTTGTTATCAATATTTACATTCATATCAATTTAATTAATTTTATTTATTATATATATTATTTATTTTATTCATTTTGGTTAATTTATTATCTGTCCCCATTACCGTTGAATTTATATAAAGTTATTTACAAAATAAGCATTTATAAAACTAAATAATGATATGAAAGTAATCTAACTCAAACGTATTCATTTTTTCATTTAATACTAACTATACCGTTTAAAGAAATTTAATTAAAAAAGATAAATATGATATCAGCAAAATAAATAGATTTAAATATGAGTGAAAAAATATATATTTGAGTTTTTTTTAATGAATCCAATCCCGTTTTTTTAATGAACCCAAATATAACAAAATTTTTAAAAAATCAAAAAGATATACATATATATACTAATAAATGTATACATGTATATTGTGTAAATTTATCGTCCAGAGAGTACCAGTTAAATGTTTTGACAATGATACTATTTTCGATTAGGAATATGCATACGGTTTCACTAAAAATGCCAATTAATATGAATAAATAAGAATAATTAAAATCATAGTCTCTTCCAGCTGCTGAAAAGTAAAAAAATTAGTCCAAATCAAGGTGAATGAATAATATAAAAACTCTAGATACAATTTTATTAAAAGTAATAATATAATTAAGGTAATAATTAAAGACACCATCTATAGGAAACAAAGGTTCTCTTCTGGTAATTAAGACTCCCTAATGGAGGTTATTCGTCTGCATGTTTCTTCTTCGTGAATTGATTTTCAATTCTTGATTGTTTTTCTCGAAAGGGTGAAGGTTGGAGGGTCCAGATTAATACAATGAGTGTACAATTAAAGAAATAATACAGTTGTTGACAAATGAGTGGGCTCAATCTTTTGCTTATTTAAATTATATTTGATATATTATCGATCCAATTAAAAATTCCTATCTCCTTTAATAATATATTTAAATATAAAATCTATTACATTATAAAATGATTTATGTCAGGATATGAAGTCTTGATAATGAGTAATATTTTTTATGATTTCAAGTTAATTCATACATAATTAATTATTTATTGTTAGAAAAGTTGTAAAATAATTCTGGTCATAAAAATTATTAAGAAAAATCAAAGAAAATTTATTTTTTAAATTAAATTAGATTATATGTTTTCGTATTCTTTTTTCTTATAAGAAAAACAAAATAAAATTAAAGATTCTCTCATGAAATTCTTGCAAAAAGACTTGGATGGTCTTGAATATTAAGTCAAGCATGTCCAAGTTTCAGCTTTTGCGAGTAGCTCTGGGTTCGACACCTTGTAAGGTGAGTTTCGATGCAGTTGACAGGCTGAGTCACTCTCGTCTTTCTCTAGAAAGTTCATATCTCTACATGGAGCTTTAAACTACAGTTTTCCTGAATATTTTTAAAAACCTATATATTTTAAAAGAGATTATTCCTTAAAATAAAATATTAATATCATTAGTCTTTTTGTATTTAAATAATATGTAAAATAAAAAATAAAATAAAAATTCTTGTTTTAAAAGAAAATATTTAATTTTAATTCTAAAAAAAATTTGTTTAACTAAATACGTAATTAATTTAGTGTTAGTGCTTTTAACTTTTGTTGAAGTAAAAAAATTTGGTGGTTATGATGATATGGAAGGAAAAGAGTGGCGGCAGTTAAATAAATAATTGGGTATAGTTATCTTTACCACTGCTTTTTATTGCTTTGATTTTGTTATTTTCATTCCAATATATATTCCATTCTTTAAATATTGGATTGTAGTGAGGGGAGGGTAAAACTATGAGGATTAAAAATTTTCTCCCAGTTTTATTCTTCGGATTTTTTCGTTTTTTCAAATTCAGATATTTGAGAAATGTTTTGGTTAATGAGAAAGAGAATAAAGGTTGAGTCCAAAACCGCCCTATAATCTGTTTTGAATAAATTTAATTTCAGTCCAGCTCTTCTTCTCTGAATAAATTGCGATCCTCCAATTTTGATTTACTTCCAAATGTGTTAATCTTTTTTAGGAAGAAATATGTAAAATGTGAAGGTGTTAATATTAATTAGATAAAAAAAAAGTGTAAGTAAAACATCCAAAAATTATTTTTATAATAAGAGGCCTCTCGATATCTAATTTCATTTTTTTTTAAAGATATATTAAAAACTATAATCTTGTGAACACATCAATTAAAATTAAAAAATCAATTTCCCATATTGAATAAAAAAGTTATTGATTAAAAAATATTTCAACAAATGTTGGTTAATATCATCCAGGCAAAGTCTTTGTATAATAATTAGGACCCTGAATTGAATTGATTTTTGCAATTGCTTGGATTATGAGGCGTAGACACGAAACATAAATTCCATTATTAATATAAACTTCTTTATTCATTTAATCTTATTTCTTTATCAATCTTTTTGTTAATCCGGCATTGAGTGGGCTGGCCTGTCTGATGTTTTCCTAAAAGTAGAAGTGCGTGAAGTTTTTAGTTTTCATATTAGATATAATAAACTATTTGTTTGTATTGCTATCAATAAAAAAAAGTATGGTCGTCATCAAACTCCTTTAGTATCGGAGAAAACGTGATTTCAAACTCTCGATTTCTTCAAATGTAATTCGATTCACAATGGTGTCGCATTGCGGTGTTTACAATATGATAAAATAATGTGAATTAGCACTGAATTTGTTTTGTACTCGCTGCATGAGATAACACAAAGGAATAGAACAAGACTTCTAGTTAATGAGATAAGAGTGGTGATCGAATCGAGTATAAAACTGCTGGGGGAGCAAATGGCGGATTAATGTATGCAATTTTTATCACGAATAATGACTTGGAAAACAAACTGTACATTGTGGGATTAGATTTTGATTAAATCAAACAATAATAGATTATCATTTTAAAATAACATGAACGAAAATTCAATGACATGAGATGTGTAAATGAAGATTAAAATCATTTTGACCTTTGGAGATTGCTGATGAATCATTAATTTATTAGAGCTAAAGAGATAAAATCATATTTTAGGAAAATAAATAAAATTGAAATGTAAATTAATTTTCCTTGTTTTATAATATTATCTAAATAGATTTTAGTTTGAAGTTTTTTTTAAGTCTTTTCGGCATCTAAGGCCATATAGACTTTAAACGATATGCAATACTTATTAATTATGATACATATAATCCAGAAATACTGTAACTTCACGGGGTTGCGGTAGATGGACGGCTGGGTTTGAGGTGCTTATCTTTGTCCACGAAAGCACCTCAGTTAAATAAACGGGGATTCCGGTAAATGGGCCTAAACGGTTCAAAGTAAATAAACAAATCCAGGAATATTTATTTATATCAATTGGTATTCAATTGATACAAATAAATTTAAATTGGACAGCCTGGCATCCATTGGCTTTTAAGGTTATCAACATTGACAATGTCAATATCTTTAATCTCTCAATCACGGGAGGAAGGGGATGTACCTTGAAGTTAAGAACGCATTAGTGAAAGAATATTCATTGACTAATAAAAGTGAAGTGAAACGGAAGTGATTATTTAGAATCAAAGAGGGAATTATTATTAAACAGAATTATTATATCGTGAAAATTAATGAGATTAATATTGAGGAGAAAAGTGAGGAAATGTTGCCTGATATAATCTTATGGGATTATAATATATAAATGGAAGAAATGCAACCCATATACCTCCCCGGCTTCGCCCCTGCTAAGTATGTATCAATTATAAATAATTATTTTAAAAATATTTTAATAGATCTTTTAAATAACATATTTAGAAGATATTATTTGTATGAATCATAATCTTGACCATTTTTGTAAGGGATAGGGAGTGTAATTGGAGAGACAGTTAACCACATCAGCTAGTTTTAGGAAGTAAGTGATTAGAAAAAATATTTTTAAATATCGAGGCCAATTGGTGAGAGCTCTCTCTCTCTCTCTCTCAACCCTTCAAATGTGAATTGAGCCCTTCAGATTATCTGGGAGAAAAACCCGAGGAGGAAACGAATAATTGAAGGCGCTTCCAATGGAGCTGGCGCCAGGCGAGCAGACGACCCAGAGGCCAATCGCTTATGAATGTTTCCGGTGCCAAACTCTTCTAGGTGGTCTATATTCATTGTTTATTCCATAAATTAAGGAATTACCTTTTCTGG
This sequence comes from Anisolabis maritima, assembly GCA_010014785.2. Lineage (NCBI taxonomy): Eukaryota > Metazoa > Arthropoda > Insecta > Dermaptera > Anisolabididae > Anisolabis > Anisolabis maritima. The sequence goes on along the minus strand of JAAAKE020023116.1, from coordinate 16,102 downwards.
TTTAATAATATATAGTATAATGAATGATTAATATTTTTATTTATTTTCAAGCAGTCCGCTCTAATTTAGATAGGTTCAAATAAGACGATGATGATAAAAAATGTTAATATGAAACCATTCAATACAAAATCAGAAATCCTAAAAAAGAGAAATGAATAGATTGATTATAAAAAGGAGGCTGGATAAGTGTTATAATTAGTGCGAATATAATTTTGTACTATATTTTGATCACGGGTGCTTAAAAGCGGGCATCTTATCAGTGTATGTAGTGTGTATGGACGGCCTGGGAATTCTAAAAAGCTAATTCCTTGACGAGCATAAGAAAGGAGGGAAGACATCGCCTCTCAATATCACTCTGGAATCCTGAGAGCGGCTATTCTATTAATTTCTAAAACAAATTTTAAATATGCTTTTCAAAAAGATAATGAAAAACGAATGTCATGATTATGTAAAAGGAGAAAATCTTTGAAAACTAATAAATTTTTTTCTTTTCCTGATAAGTTATTGATAAATATTAAACCATGTAAGAAATATCGTATAGGTAAGAAAAAGTAAAAAATACAAATTATATATCGGCTTAAATTGATCCTTTAAAAAAGGAAACCATTCCTTCTCCGTTGCCGAGAGGAGAGAGATACTGACATTGTTAATATTGCTAACTTAAAAAGTCAAAGAATGTGGATTCGGATCCGAGGCAGTCCGATGAAAATTATTGAAATCAAGTGGATACCAAGTGATGAATAAATATGTCTGGTATTATAATAAATAAATAAATATATATATATTCAAGTCCATTTGGTTTCAGATGCCGAAAAGACTAAAAAGAAAAAGAAATAATAAATGAATTAATGAATCATCCGAATCAGAAAACATAAGAAAAAAAGAAAGTACAATGTTAAGAGCTTGTTGGTTGCACTTTCTCAGAAATTTCTTATCCTTAGGATTCAATAGCAGATGAATGATTTGTACTATGTGAGTAACGCGGATGACTCACTGTCTACCTATCAATTTTTTTTAGTTACCTTCTCTGTATTATATAATCTCAATAAAGTGTCGAACCTATATTTAATTATTTTTCCTTAGGTTTTGGTTGAAATATAATTAAAATATTTTTATGCTTACGAATTTTGAAAAAATTTTCAAAGTTCAATAACGTAATAAATAATCATTTGATTTTAATATTATAAAATATTTAGGAATAATTTAAAAAGCAAATAAAAATAAAACTCATATGATTATTTAGATTAAGATATTCATATAATAATGAAATAAAGTAAAAAATCTGATGAGACTAAACGCACATCACACAACTTTCTCTTACTTAAGGAAAGCAAATCTGAGGAGGAAATTTAATTTAATTTTTAATATTATGAAGATTTATTGATTTAAATAAATTTTAATCGGACTGGTAAAGATCCGAAACCTGGTCTTCTAGTTTTGAAGGCCTTATTATTATTACTTGAGGGTCAATAGATAAACTAAAGATGGGATTGCGATAAAACAGTTCTATGCGTAGCTGACTTTTTATAAAAAGTGAAGACTAACAAGAATGAAAAGAAGAAATTCCTGTCAAAGCTCTAGTTGTCAATTTCTAAATTTTCCAATCTCTATTCTTTATCTAGCAAAGACGAAACAAACTTTAGACAGTATGTCTGGGTTGACCATGTTCAAGGTGCCAAGCTTAGGAGTGGTCAGGATGTTTGAAATACATTAGATATGATTGAATGATTATGAAATGAGTATTATATTATGCGAAGGTCTTAAAATTAAGTTTTTAAATATTGACTGTACACATTCTTGAGAGGGGTGTGAGGTGCCGGGAGTTGATTTTATTAGGGTCCGATTTATAATTTAGAAATATCCAATGGCTGATTTCATAAATATTTTAATTCATTTCACATAAAACGTGGTTCCTATGATATTAGGATCTTCAAAGTCAAAGAAGTTAAAATAAAGTGCAAAATTTGATTATGAAACGTAATTTATTGTTCCCACTTCAAAATTGTCATTCCTAATGGAATACATTTTGTTTGAATTTATTAAATCTTCTCATCACCTTTAGAAAACTTCATATTTCCATAGAGAGGTGTGATTAATTTTAAGAGGCTAAATCCTCCTGTAATTAATATATATTAATATAATACGTTAATAAATTTAAAATATATATATTAATATAATATTTATCACATTAATAAATATAAATTTATAAAAATTTCAAAAAATGAAATTATTTTTAGAAATGATAGAAATATTTTTTTACATATCATTAATCATTTTAATGCATATATAAATAAAGTGTCCATTGGCCGAAGAATTTGAATCGAAATATTCAAAAGGCCTTGTAGAAAAAAATTCCAAAGTCATTAAATGATTGCTTATTAACCTCTTACGAGTTATTCTTATGGTAAGAATACTAATCAAGGAAGCAGGTAAGTAAGAAAATAGATATCGAAATAGTATGTTTCTTCTTAATTTCATATGATTATAAGAATGGCAGGCACGATGGCAAATGATCCGAGGCGGCGTTGGCGGATACGGATGGGTATCAATTCTCCTAGCCTTGATATCCGCAATCGGATGCTCCGTCTGATATGCACATCTGCATGACTCACTCCTTAAATGGATGGATGTAATTATCAAGATGCAAATAGGAGTTATTAAAAAATGGGTTGCGACTCACTCACAATGTCTTTGTCAAGGCAAAGAAGGATTTGTCATAAATGTTTTTTAAGTACATTAATACCTTTTTATAGAATCTTGAAATTATAAAAATAATTATAATTATTATATAAAAGGAGGAAAATTCATTTTTCCTTCTAACTCAAATATTATTTTTTTTAATAAATAATATTTCTGTATCTAATTCTTCAATTTATGAAAAATTTCGCGTTTTTGTATTATTGTTTAGAGAAAGCTACTATGACAATGAATAATTAATAATATTAATATTTCTTCTGAAATTATAAAAGAAGCTGGGTTGGGAGTGAGAATGAAGGTGTGAAGCCAGGTGGACACCTCAGTCCATTTTGTGGTCTAGTAGTGAAACTCAACCCGATTTCCAATCACCGTTGTTTCATGCAAAAAGATATACCATGTGGTGAATAAATTAGTTCTTCTTTGATATCTGAAGTTAAACGAATGGTCCTCTTGGGAAATAAGTGTACAATGGGATATCAATAAAAAAAATTTGAGTTTATTCGTGGTTAACACAGACCCATGGTAAAAATGGATTTATTCAGCGCAACAGCACTTTTGTTCTTACATGTAGGTGGAAAATGTGCTAAAAGATAAATGAGTAAAATACCATGTACTTTAAGGGTGAATTAAAATAAATATCACTCCTGAGAAGCTGTGTTGAAAAATATTTTTTTATTTTTTTATCAAATAATACTTCCATTTCCTTCGGAACAAGGAAATAATATTTAAAAATTTAACAATAATTTTTATATGCTTTTTGAGATATTACTAATATAGAGGAAACAAATATAGTTTCATTCATAAAACAAATTCCCAGCGGAGATATAGTCTAATATAGTACTCTGGTTGACCGCATGGGATGACTTAGCCAGGTCGTTTTTGTTGATCAGGGAGGAGGGGAACCGAGGAAATGACAGACGGAGAAGTGAGATTTATCAAAAAAATCCTCTAATAATGTCAAGAATAAATAATTATTGAATTACAATGTTTATTTATTAATCGTTAATCTTCTTTCTTCAAAATATTAAATGGGTTTTCAAAGAATAAATAAATCAAGTAAAAAAAAAAAAATAGGGCACTTGTTTATATTACATTATTAATAATTTAAAAAATATATGATTGACATACAATACAAGCCTTTCTACTTTTCGTTTGGCTTATAATTTTTATTAATTGTTTTTTTCTTTTCCATTTGATTTCGATTGATTATAAAAGAATAGCATATAATTTAAAAAAATATATTATATTCTCAACCTTGTTCAGGCTTTGTTGCGTCTCATAAAAGAAAAAATCAACAGAATATAGAATTTTAAACGCTATTTGATGAAGATTAACTGGGAAGAAGCCCTGACGCTTGATGTAAAAATAGAGGTTAGGTGGTCAGTGGTTCGCTTCCCGTCCTGAACGACAAAAATTTATATTATATTGGTTACCAATTAATATTAATAAATAATGACGGACTCTAAATGGTCTGAGATACCGAAAAAGACGAGAGAATAAAATTTTGACTGTGTGTAACTCAGAATTTACAATCAAACGTTAAATAAATTGTAAACTATGAATTATAGTGTGTATGCATATGACTTCCTAGGTTAAATACTATATCTGTTGAAATATAATTTTTAATTTAATAGATAAATACAATTTCTTATTAGGGTAAGATATTTTGGATTTTTTGACTTTATTAAAAAAAAAAAAAGTTTCTTTGTCAGGGTTAAGTGACAATTTGTTCTTATTTTGGATAATTAGAGAAAATGGGTCAACTCGCTTTTTTCTTCTCGAAGAGGAGGAGCCTTCAATAAAAGTTGGATAATATTGGTCTTAAGATTGATTCGAACTTGAGCCGTCTTTAACTCTGAAATTTCATTCTCTTATAAATAGAATGATTTCTGGATTGTATAATTATAAGAAGCAAGAGTTCTTCTAGCCGGCCGATTGTGTATTTTGTGTTTGCCGCGCCCGGGAGGCGCCGCCTACGCTCGAAGGGGCCGTAGGGGGGACTGAAGTTTAGCGCAGGAGGGGACCGAGCAGAAGACGACGGCAGCCGGCTGCCAGAATATTCAGTCTCTCGGCCGCCGGCCACCATTCGGTATCTCTCTTCTTTATCCGATACGATCCAAGTGCTTTCAGTGCTTTTTGAGTGATCAGATCGCGACAGTGGCCAGTTTAACGCGTATGGCGATGGCGCCTGGGCCTGGCGCCGCGCTTCCGCCACCTCGAAGGCGGCCCTTTTTTCAGGTAAGCCTCCATCTAATTTTAGAGGGAACTTCAATTTATGGAAGAGTGGGTTAAGGCGAATCTCTCTTCACAATCAAGCAAAATAAAAAAAAATTCAATTGCAACAACTTCCTCATGCAATAAAACAATGTTATAATTCTTTGTGATAACTATTTTTCTATGCTCTTTCTTCGTCCGATAACCTTTAGACTGTTGTCAATGTATTGTTTTTTCTTAGGTGCCAATGACAAATGTCATTTTTTTTCTTTGGAAGGTCGAGAAAAAACTATTTATAATCAAAATAAAGTGAGAACATTTGTTTATTGCTAATTGTGATCCTTGCCAAAACCAATTTAATATTTCATTGATATTTTAATGCGATATTTATTTTTAATTCATTCTTAAAATTCACAAGTTAATAGATATATCAAAATATGACCTTCTATTGGATCATTAGCACGAACAACTAACATATCGCAAATGTCAATTTTTTCTTTTCAAATAAAATAAACATTCTTAAAAAAAAAATTCATAATAATCAATAAGAAAATGGCGAAGTTAATTTCATTTGTTAGTGTTGAGATGCTATGTCTTTAAAAAAATTAGGTCACAAATTAAAAATTGTAAAGTTTCAAAAATAGTCCACCTAGTTAAACATGGAATGAGGAATCCAAGGTGAGAATTAGGGCATTTGAGTTTTTATGCAGTAAATATAAAAAAAGATAGCCTCCAATTCGAGAAATTTGTCGGGGCGAGTCACGCACTCTAGAGTCTCGGGTTCGATCCGAATCCCTGGCATTAAATATAAAGTTGGCTCACATTCCTAGAAAATACGTAAAAGCACGCGTGCGTTCCACTTCTGTCACTTGGTGGTATTTGTTATTCTTCATAGATTTCAGCTCTCTTTTATTTTAATTCCTATATCAAATAAATATACAAATCACCATTTGTGGGGGATCAAAAATATTTTTTTATATTCATTCTATTAATAGATTTTCATTTTGGAATTTGAAGGTTGTCAATTTCCCATACTATAGATTTTTTTCCTCTCTCATACATGGGAATGCATAAAATTGCATTTCAAATGATTCGCTTCTGAGTTTTAAATAAGGCTTTTTGCTGTTCGTTACCATGACATGGACGAACGAGAAACCGCTGCGAAAAACCACTTGGAAGTTAATGGAAACCGAGTCTTGATGGCCGTGTCTATTCCTAGAGCTGGAATCGCCAAGTGGAATCAAAACGAAATCGAATTGAAATTCTTTAATAATTGATTTTAATGCTTAGTCAAGGTCGGAGTCAAGCGCCTTTTTTCTAAATAAATATAATTTTCCTTGGATAAAAATAGCTTTCATCTCAAATAATTTGAAAGTGAAAGATTTAAATTTCCTTTTTAAATAAAAAAAAAAATTAAGAGAATTTCCTGATTTGTTATGACATAAAATAATCAAACAAATACCAGTAAATAAATACATTAATTCAATTTTCAATCAAGTATAATAAAATCTGTGTGAGCATAAAAAAATTTCAAAAAATTATATTTATATTCCTTTACTCAAGGTTTAGGCAAGGAGTATATTACAAAAAAATTGTTATTGTTATTAATAAGCTGTGAAGATGTCATTTATCATAGGAGAAACAAAAAATTTGATTAGGAAAAAAAAAACATTTCTTGAATGTTGATGGCTATTTTTCCACCTGTACACATACTACCACCTGTTTGCTGTTTACGAGGTCACGATGAGTCAGACCATCTCTCGGGTTCGAAGCAGGATCCGGAATATCCCCCCAAGCTCTAAGTAAAATTTGTTCCTCAAGGGGGACCTGGACCTCAGTTCTAAGGCTGACTCATGATCAAGTTCGCGAACGTCACGTCCTCGAAAAAAAAAAGAAGACAGGCCATCTTCATCAGTGAGTCGTCGATTTGTACAAGCAAACATTTACCTTAATCAAGCATGCATGATCAGCAGACCGAAAGGAATTCACTGATTCTCAAGCAGGAAATAGCAGAGATCAACAATTCTTTCAATAGTTGGCCTAGATTTTGATATAAAAATAAAATATAATATAATTAGATGAATGAACTATAAAATAAAATATTTGTGCTTTTTAAGCATATATAATAAAAAAATTAGTAAACAGAAATAGTTTTATAAAATAAAAGTTTGATTAAAAATTTAAGTATATAAACTGTTTGAATTCGATTTATATATTTAAAAAAATATTTACTTTATAGAGACCATGAGATTATATTATAATAATAAATGAGTGTGAGATTATTGTTTTGACTAGGCATGTTTGGTGCCTCCTTTGAACAAGGGACCTTCCACTTTCGCAGCTGATATGCTCCCGTTATACCAAGAACCTCAGGCCCAGTGAGTTCGGGAAGCACTAAACATGTCCAGTCAAAACAATCATTTATCTAAAAATCTTGGGGCATTATTTTGCAAAACACCAACTTTTTCAATATTCAATATTATTCGGTATATATATTAATTATAATATAAAATAATCCTCAGGCCCTTGGTTCTAATTATAGGCAATGTGACATTTCTAGCAACTCAGTGAATGTGAGTTTGGTTCCTATTCACACAAGAAATTGTTCATTGTAAATGTAATAAGGATATTTGAACCATTTTAGACCTATCTTCCCAAAATAACAAAGAAAATTGCAAAAATAAATTTATAAAAACGAAAAAGTTAAAATCGATTTTGTTATCTAAAATTTAAAAAAAATCAAAAATAGAACAAGAAAAAAATTATTAAGTGGATCTCTCCCTGAGAGAAACATCCTGACTGTGGCACAACATAAATTAAAATTATTTAATGGCATCAAAAACGAGAAGATAAACCCCCTTTTATCAATGGAAGTGCGAGGGGGTGAGTACAGGCGAAGTTTAAGACTAAATGGGAATGGTCGGTTGAAAAAAATTTGGTTAAATAAAAAAATTGACTCTCTTGGCCATAGATCAATCATAATCTGACTTTGAGTGATTAAAATATAAGTAATATAATTTTAAAGTCTTAAAAAAATCAGAAAAATATTTATACATAATAAGTTTATATAACTTGACTTTAAAGCTAAGTATGACTTGGTATTCTGGGCCATTTGCCATCGTTCTTGACATTGAATTTCTATTTCTTTTCTCCCAGTTCATTTTCTAATTTTAAAATATAATGCGTGGTTAAAAATCAAATTTATATATTAACCATAATTCAGATTATAATTAGATTAATAATAAAAAAAAATAATTAAAGATGAATCGAAGTGACCTTGGCCAAGAAGTTAAAATTACACAGCAGCTCTATGGCAAAAGCTTGTATTCTTCTATCTAAACCAGGAAGACTCGTGACTGCCGATAGCAAAATATTATAACGAGATATCGTGAGATATATGCAGCTGGAGGCATGTAGAGAAGGGATGATAAAAAATGAGATATGAGATAGACGCTTAAAAAAAACGTTTAATAATATAATTAGTTATTTATAGGGTTGGAAAATCAACTTTTTTATGTAGTTCAGAGTTAAAAAAATAAAATTTCTAGAAAAAACTAAAAACTAAAAATATAATGATCTAAGTGAATTTATTTTAATTCAGTTCAATTAAAAAACTTTGTCCTGATTGATTTTTGAAGTACTTGATTAATGATTATATAAATATAGAAATTAGGCGGTTGGGAGAACATGGCTGTGTTAGGCCTATTTATGAAAAATATAAATGTTTCAAATCAAAAACATCCCAAAAATGCCATATAGTCATGAAACGATATATAACTGTATTTTTACGATTCTAATTATCCAGACATATTTATTTAGACCAATTGGTGTCCAATTGGTTTAAAGGTTGGGTTGAAGGTTGTCAATATTGACAATGTCAGTATCTTTAACCTCTCGGCCACAGGGGGGAGGGGAGAATCTTAATGTGCGTCTTTTATAAATTATATTATTATTATTATATTATATATATATATCTCTGGAACTACTCATCGGAAAAGGATAAAACTTAACAAATTTATAGCCCTAGAAGTGCTTAAGGAGATATAAAATTTGAAGCGAATCAATCCGCAAGTAGAGGTAAAAAAGGCCTCCAATATTTAAAGCGCACCACGATTTTCTTAACAACCGCTGCGCCAAATCCTTTGAATCTAGATGATAATAATCAAGACATTTGTCTTTAGCGTTGGACCAATCATAACAATCCTTTAGGGTGGGAATGGATTTATTCTAAAAAAAAAAATATTGGTTATAAGATAATAAACCTTCGTCATCATAGAGAGTAAACTCTAGAATTTTATTTAATTTGTACTTTTTTAAATTAATTAATGAAAAGATTACATAATCTAAAAATAACAATAAAAATCAACATGACATGACTTACTCGAAAGGATTATAGTGCGGTCATTTTATATTTCCAGGGGATATGGTTAGTGATGGCTAAATTGTGGGAAAGTGTTGCAACTTTCTTGTCTATTCTTTCTTTTGTTATAAATTTTGTTTGTTGTCGTTTAGAATTTTCCTTGTCCTTTTTACTATTTTCCAAATACATTTTTTAATGAGGGTGAAAAATTGAATGATTTTTGAAGGATAAATTTCAAGAAAAAATAAAGAAATGAGTTTTAATTCAAAGAAATAACTTACCAAGACTGTAAACGTGGACAGAGTTAAATATTAATATTAACTTTAATAAATTTAAAATTTTACATAATAGACATGATTTGCATTTCTAAAATATTTCTTATGTTTGCATAATAGTAGATATTAATCAAATTAAGGATATTTGATTAGTAGTTAATGTTAGCATTGATAAAATTCTTCGTGTTCAACTAGTTTTTAATTAAAATTCTTTATTTTATTTATTTCAAATTATTTTTGATTAATAAGCATTTCACAATGGAACATAAAAATTCAATTACGAGGAGTTTATTTTTTCTATTTCAAAATTATTTAGGGAGAAAATGTTTGCTGTCGAGGATTAAATTATTTATCAATATTTTATGCTAACGATATAAATTGTTTCATTCTTAGTAATAATCATAAATATCAAAATTAAATTACTTCAACATTCTAATTGCGAAGGATGAGGTATAAGGAAAGAAAGGGTAGAAAGAATAATCTCAAAAGAAATATTTATTATTGAATACAAGTGTTCATGAGAAAAAATGCGAATTTAATAAAAAATAAATCATGAAATATCATTTATTTTCTATTACCTATATATCTTATATATATAATTGTTATAAGTATTGCGATTGCAAAAAATTCGATATCGAAATTTCAACAGAAATACACGTTTTGAGTTCAGATGAATCTAAAAAATGGGTCTCGGAAAATGGTCTGTGTGTGAACAAAGTATCTCAAAAATGAAAAAATAATCAAGATTCCAATATTTTTTTTTAAAAGTATTTTAAGATATTTAGGTACCCATGTCACATGCGTAATGAAGGTTTTAAATAAACTACTTTACTCATACTTTTTTTCATTTTCTCTAATTTGCTCCCACAAATAAAATTTCTGATTAAGGAATAAATAAAGACGCTTTTATTTATGTATTAATATAATATATAATAACTTAAACAAGCACCTGACATTTTCCTAGCTCCCGAAGATGATAATAATTTGCGACCGAAATGTCCATTTATGTTAATCTCCTTTCATTGATTGCTTATTCATTCTATTTTTTCATAAAAATTCTTTAACTATGATCTTTTATGAAAAAACAAAAAAAAAAAAAAATAGTATAGTTAACAAGAAAGACTGAATAAATAATTGAGGTTTTTTATTTAAATTTTAGAAGTCTTCAGAAAATCTTGTTCCTATGTTTGTTTCTTTAATCAATGAACAAACATATATTATCCTCTTTTATAAATTTTCTTAAGAAAACAAAACAAATTGATATGAAGAATATTGACTAAAGACGGCCTTATAAGGAAACGCCTACGTATCTTTTAAGGAGATATCGGGCAATGTTATTATCAGATAAGAACCAGGCTCAAGGCGGTCTCATTCTCTCTCTCCTGTCAGTAGTAAATGTAAATTCAGTGATGAAAGACGTGTGAATTTCTCAGACAAAGAGGAAAATAGAGTGAGCTCAAATTGGGAGGTATCTTTTGAAAAACAAGGGACTTCAATAAAATACACCGTTTTTTTTTTAACTTAGTGCGTGTAATTACTAATAGTTCTTTTTATTCGGTTCAGTTGTTCGTTCGTAGTGGTCTCCTCCCACGCTTTGGCCACAAGGTCGTCGAGGGCCACGTGGGCGAACACACGTGCAAACACGTGCGCAAAACAACATTTCAGGAACAAAGTTTTTATCTTCTGCCTCTTCGAAGAGATGAGACATATTTTCCCTGTTTCAGAAATGACCAAACTCACAAGACGTGAGTTTTTTCGTTCGGTGGGTAATATAAAAATGTCACGTAATCATTCACAAACCCAAGAGTAATGAGTAAAAGTGGTGGTTATGAGATAGCCTATTAGGAAGCAGACAAAGTGAGTCGTTTGGGTTCATATTTTAACAATTTCAATTCATTTGACCGTATTGTCCACTTGCGGAATTATCGGTATTTGTCCGAGACCCTTTCAAATACGAAAACACTCATCTAGTTGATTTAAAACCTATCAGCATTTCTTGAATTTGTCTTTTATTTATTGATTCTAGTTAACGGTTAGTTTACATCTATTTCCAATTTGGGCTTTTTCTTATTTTAGGCCGAATCCTCTCAAATTGGGTTTCAAATTCTGACTGTCACAAAGGCAAGGTTTACATTAACAATATTAACTTTGTACTAATTTTCCTTTAATAAAATCTATTATAATAGAGAAAAAGACAGGATCAACAAAAGGCAGCCTTTGCATAAAAATAATAAAAGTCAAAATTGAGACGTTTCATCACACACCTAGATTGTAACATAAAATTAACATCATTATCACTTATATATGTATACATTGTTATATGAATTTCCAATATTTGCTGACTACCTTTGGACACAAATACAACGATCAAATTGGACTGAAGATGAACCAGTAAATCTCGTTCGAAACGCCTCAAATTTTAATTTTTATTGAAAATTCAAAGATTATTTTTTGTTGATCCTGATTTCTCTTTTATTATAATTACAACACAGCAATAACTCTCCTCCTAAAATATATTATACAATTCAATTTATATTATATTCAACTTTATTTTTAGTAAAAATAAAAATAATATGGAAGAGTTTCCTAATTTGGGTTGCGGCTCAAAAAGGTTAAGAACCCCTGTTCTATAACAAATTAAAAATTGTTACCAAAATACGTCAGGTACCAAAGGTCAGTTCGCTTCCCGTCCTGAGCGACAAAAATTTATTTATATTATATTGGCTACCAATTGGTATATGTATGGTATGGTAAATAAGAACGGAGTCTAAATGGCCACAGATGCCGCTACTCTTAAGAAAAAAAAATCATAGGAAGAACTGATAATGGAATATTAAAACTGAACCAAAACATCTCTTATAAATTACAAAAACAAACATCTCTCATTTTCTAAACTTTCAAAAGAAAACTATTGCTTAATTTTAAGAAAAATATTCTAAAAAAAAAAAAATAGTAAAATTTATCTTATTTACTTAAAATAGATATATAGTTAATTCCTAGAGATTCCAATAATCAATGTCATATATGAGTATACGTTAACCTTGAAATACTTATCATTAAAAAGTTTTGTAAGTCCATCATAATCACTTATCAAATGTTCCTAATGTTTAATTTTTTAATATATGAAAAATAATGAAAATTAAAGATATTAGGTCAAAGAAGAGTTTTTAGGTTTATGTTCTTTATAAATTAATACTTAAATTTGTTTAAGTTTTATAGCAAACAAGAAACATGTATTGAAAATATTTTTAACTTATCTCAAGATAAGACCTATAATAATGTTTAGATAGGCGAAAAGTTCTTAAAAGAAATAACATTGGAAAATAATTGTATGAATGCAAAGAATTTTATAAAATATATGGTAATATACTAGTTTTTATATGTAATAAAATGAGAATTAGGGATAGATTTCAGATTGTAGACTTTCCGGGGTACAAAAAAACGTCAAAATATAAGAATAGAAAATGTGAGAAACAACAAAAAACTTAAGGGAGGCAACCTAAAAAAAAAATAAAAAAAATTCCCAGGAATGAAAAATTAGAACAGAACGAGGAAAAAGAAAAAGAAAATCATGATAGGTTGGCAAAAATTTTATTGAAAAGGTCAAACAAAAATTTGAGTTTTCTTCTTCCCCAAAATAGAGCGGGGTTTAAGACTTATCAAGACGAAAAGAAAAATATTTTTTTTAATTATGAAATTTAGAATGTATCGGCTCATAATAAATTTTCTTCCAGCATTTTAAATTTATTATTATTATTTTGATCTTAAAAATTAATAAGGCACTTTTTAAGCTTCCAAATTGTATTAAAAACAAAAGTAAATCTGGATTGATGGCCGCATATATCACATATTTGCCAACCTATCATGATTTTCTTTTTCTTTTTCCTCGTTCCGTTCTAATTTTTCATTCCTGGGAATTTTTTTTTATTTTTTTTTTTTTAGGATTGCCTCCCTTAAGTTTTTTGTCGTTTCTCACATTTTCTATTCTTATATTTTGACGTTTTTTTGTACACCGGAAAGTCTACAATCTGAAATCTATCCCTAATTCTCATTTTACCTAAGGTAAAGAAAATTCTGTATTGTGTTGTAAGATTTTTAGTTTGAGTGTATTAACCAATTATTAAAATTAAAAAAAAATTAAATTATATAAATTAAATTAGCAAATAATTCTTACATAGTAATTGTTTGTTTTTTTCGGCATCTGAGGCCATTTAGACTCCGTCCTTATTTATTTATATTAATTAGTAGCCTATATATTTTTTGTCGTTTAGGACGGGAAGCGAAAACCTCTACTTCTGCACCAAGGGACAGGGTTCTCACAGTGAAATTAAAAAAAGTTATATTTTATTACGATATGGATCTTCCTATCCTATCAATGGGATTCTTAAAATTCAGAAATGGGAGACCCACACTATTTTGAGATAGAAAATGATTAATGCATTATTTAATTTATTATCTGTACAGCCAATTTAATCAATATTGTTAGAGTAGTTTAAAAGAAAATCACAAAAAATCTAA
>JAAAKE020023105.1:0-10270 GCA_010014785.2 Anisolabis maritima | reverse complement strand
CTATTTATTTTATTTATTATTAATAGTCCCTTTGGCTACCAAGCTCGCTTACTTCACAAATAGGTATATATATATATTTTAATAGAATAATGAAAAAGTAATATTACTATCCAAGACTTCCAATTTGTGTCTTATAGGTCTAAAATTAATAATTCCTTATATTGAAATTTTTTTAATAAAATAATAATAAAAAATAAAAATAAAATAGTTGTTTTATTAAAGAATATGATGATGATAGCATGAAAAATTTAATTAAGGCACATCTTCTAGTTAAGTGTTGTAAATTAATTAGCACCTATCCTGGTGTTAAGACGCCAGTTTCAACCCTTCTAACGTGGCTTACCCTAATAAAAGATACATCATTGGAATTGGCTTTCAATGACAAATATTCATTCTCATTCTTCATACAATTTCCTCAATGTACATCGCTTAGTATAGGAGTTATTAATTAATTAACACCAGTGCTCGTATTGAAACGCCAGTTTCAATTCCTCTGACAGGGACCACCCTAGTAAACGATATATCGTTGGATTCAGAATTCAATAAAAATTTTTTTTCCATATTTTCGTTAGGGTACATCCTCTAGTTGAGTAGTTATAAATTAATTAAAACCTGTGCTTAGGTTGAATCATTTTATTATTATTATTTTTTTTATTTATTCATTATCTCTCTATATATAATTAGATTCCTTATTTCATTATTTTCATTCCCATAAAATTTTGCTTTGATTAATCCAATAATAACTGAGATATTATTTATTTAATATAAATCAATTTTCCGTCCATTTTTAAATATGGCTGGCATTACGACGTTGCCATTTAGAAATCGGCGCTAGCTTTATCCAGCCTGTAGGAAGAAACATTAAATTTAAATTGTGAATATATATTACTTTTATTTATATTAATTTTTTAAAATTGTTTAATACTTCTTTTAGATAATTTAAATTAAAAAAAGGTGGAAATTATAAAAAATAATTATATATATATATATAATATAAATAAAGTATATATATATATATATATAATTTTGTAAATTATGATGATATATATTAATTATTTAATATAAATCAATTTTCCGTCCGTTTTTAAATATGGCTGGCATTACGACGTTGCCATTTAGAAATCGGTTGCAGCTTCATGTTCCGGCTTTCTTATTAACTTGTAGCTATATCAATTAACGATTTTGTTTCTATCATCAGTATGTTTTAAATTTTTAAACTATTTAATTTACTTATATTCAAAATTAAAATATTCACTATTTTCTTTTATTACTTTTGGCTATATCACATCCTTTTACTTAAAATAGAAATTTTTTTTCGTTGATATATATATTTTATTGGTAATTAAAATATTAATTTATATATAGGGAATATTTTGTCAGGATATAACAAAATATTTTTTTTGTTTTAGTTATAAGAATATCCAAAT
Organism: Anisolabis maritima; assembly: GCA_010014785.2. NCBI lineage: Eukaryota > Metazoa > Arthropoda > Insecta > Dermaptera > Anisolabididae > Anisolabis > Anisolabis maritima. The sequence goes on along the minus strand of JAAAKE020023105.1, from coordinate 8,843 downwards.
AACTCAAGAAAGAAATAAAAAAAAAGTATAATTATATTGGAAATTGAAAATACACAAAATTATAATACTCTATGTTCGCACTAACACGTGCTTTTTAAAAATTGATAAGTAGCCATTACAATAAAAGGTATGTAATTATTTTTTATCAATAATTATTATAAAACTTTGTATTCATAATTATTTTATTATTCTATTTTTCTTTTATTAATAAAAGAATTTTATTCAAAAAAAAATATTATAAAATGAAATTTCATAAAATTGTGTTGATATCATTCACAGTGAACAAATAAATGTCTTCCTTTTTATAGAAATAATTGTTTATTCAATAAAGGAATTAAATTATGTAAAAAAATCTCCAAATAACATTGAATATTCATGTTTCTAAACATATGTTTAAATGTAATAATAACTTGGAACTCTTAAGACTAGAAGAGTAACGTGTAAAAATAAGTCGTACATTTCATTTTAATAAAGTGTAAAATGAAGCAAAAAGCAATTTAAAATTGAACTGTATTCGATAACAATATTTCATTCATTAAATACCATTTATTATAAAGGGAATCGTATAAAAAGAGTCCCTGATGTATTTCATATTGCACACTGGATAATAGTAATAAACTGTTCACACATTGCATTTTTATGTTGCACACTTTTATTGTTTTTTAAAAGAGCTTTAAATTAAATTTTCAATTTCCTATACCACGAAGACTATGACTGATAAAAAAACTTCAACAGATAAAAAAAAGAAGTCTCACATACACTACTATTTCTTTTTATAATTTTAATCTAAAAAGTGACGTTTCGGCTTTGATCAACAGTAACTAAAATAAATGTTTCCATGCTCTACATTTTTTATTATAATAAATAAATATCTGGTTACTATTTACATTTATTTAGAAACAGTCGAACTTTTTGTGTTTTATAAAAAAACATCCAAGTTTGGCATCTAACCATATGTTATCTATTTCATCCCTTCACATTTATTACACTTTCAATGAAAGTAAAACAATTCAAAAAATTAATATTTAATAATATATAGTCATCAAACATATATATAAATTATTTATCCATGTAAAATTATATAAATTGATTTATCACATTCCATTTTAAAATTTTCAGATAATGGACAAGAAAAATTCTTTTGGATTCGATGATTCTAATTTAGAATCAGAATTACCAAATAAAAAGAAGAAAAGCAAAAATAAAAAAACAGGCGCTTTTGAATCAATGGGTTTAAGTTATCAGACACTAAAAGCAATCAAGAAGAGAGGTTATAAAGTACCAACTCCCATTCAGAGAAAGGTATTTCACTCATTTAAAAATCATATCAGTTATGTGATTTATAAAAGAAAATCTTTTTGTGTTTTATGAGATTTTAACTTAAAAACTTATATTTTCGCATTTATTCATTAAAATATAAATAATGAACGAGTCATCAATGTCAATAACAATAAATTACAATTACAATAATATTTTCATTTCTTTTTCAGACAATTCCTCTAATCATGGAAGGACGAGATGTGGTTTCTATGGCACGAACTGGTAGTGGTAAAACTGCCTGTTTTCTTATTCCTCTTATTGAAAGACTTCAAGGGAAAACATCAACATCTGGAGCCAGAGCTCTAATCCTCTCGCCCACACGGGAACTTGCCCTACAAGTAATCATTCCACAGACTATGACCTTATAGTATTAAGGCAGGAAGAGATAGGACTTGATTCAAAGAGAAAAATTATTTGTTTTTTATTGTGTTTTTTATAAATATTTAGATGTCAATAAAATACATTCAGATAATTAGATAATTTTAATTAAATAATTATCGGACAGTTTTATATTGAAGACAAACATGTATTCTTGTAACCAAAGATCCTGGGTTAGATTTCCAGGGATCATACTACCCAATCCCACCAACGAAAATATTATCATTGATACATGATTAACACTCAATATATCCACAACAAATGAATCATTTTATTAACTGAATATTTACTTTTTATTCATTGTTCCACATTTATTTAAATACAGCAAACAATATGAATATAAATTTTTTTTTTCTATTTTGCAGACTTTCAAATTCATTAAAGAGCTTGGCAGATTTTCTGATCTAAAAGCGACTGTCATTTTAGGAGGTGAATCTATGGATGATCAATTCAATGCCATTCATTCCAATCCGGATATTATAGTAGCAACTCCAGGAAGATTTCTTCATATTTGTGTTGAAATGGAATTAAAACTAATGAATGTAGAATACGTAGTTTTTGATGAAGCTGACAGGTGTGTTAATGTGTTAATGAATTTGACAAATATAATATAATAATCATGATTTCTTTTATTTTAATTTTAGATTATTCGAAATGGGTTTCGGAGAACAATTGAATGATATTATAAAACGTTTATCAGAAGTGAGACAAACATTACTATTTTCAGCTACATTACCTAAAATTCTACTGGAATTTGCGAAAGCCGGTTTAAATGACCCCATTCTTCTTAGGTAATTTAATTAAAGTTTACATTATCTTTGCAAATATATTTTGGGAGATAAATTAAAAGGATATATATATGAAATAGTGATTTCACGGGTTGGTCCAACAATCAATGCCAACCAACCCGTGAAAACACTATTCCACATATATCCAACCGTGGAACATATATATTAGGTTGGAGTGAAAGTTCTGTCGTATTTTAAATAATTTTAAATAATTTAATAGGTAATATTGCTTGTAAATCAAAAACACGTATTGCTATTGAGTCATTGAGAATTTTATTTGTTTTTTTACCTGCTATATAATATAAATAATGGAAATTATATCATTGAATAATATTAAATATATATTTATAAATTTAACCACTCCCTCCAACCTAAAATATATATATATATATATATATAGGTTGGGGAAAAAGAAATCCATTATTTTTTCGCTAGATGGATGGCTCTAGTGATATATATCTCGTGATGTATTGATCGCACAGGTTCATACTTATACTCGTTAAAAAAGTGACATTCTGTACTAAAAAAAATTCTTTAACAGTTTTGTGATTGATCGATTCATTTGCGAGATTTAGCGCGTAAAAGATGGATGTAAACAAAGAGAAAATTCGGTATATTTTACAATTTTGCCATTTGCATAAAGCTGGATTCAAAAGAAGCTCAATGTTTGGGTGCCACACAAATTGACGCAAAAAAACATGATGGACCGAATTTCCATCTGCGAAGCCTTGGCCAAACGGAACCAAATCGAGCCATTTGTGAAACGGATGGTGACTGGGGATGAGAAATGGATTACATATGACAATATTGTGCGAAAACGATCGTGGTCAAAGCGCGGCGAAACGGCACAAACAATGGCCAAACCAGGATGAACGGTCAGGAAGATTTTGCTTTGTGTTTTGGTGGGACTGGAAAGGAATCATCCACTATGAACTGCTTCCGTATGGCCAAACACTAAATTCGGACCTCTACTGTCAACAATTGGACCGTTTGAAGCAAGCGATCGACCAGAAGTGGCCAGAATTGGCCAATAGGAGAGGAGTTGTGTTCCATCAGGACAACGCCAGGCCACATACGTCTATAGTGACTAGCCAGAAACTCTGGGAGCTTGGTTGGGAAGTTTTGATGCATCCACCTTATAGTCCGGACCTGGCACCAAGCGATTACCATCTTTTTTTCTCATTGCAAAACTTCCTTCGTGATAAGAAATTGTCCTTAAGAGAAGATTATGAAAAAAAGTCGAGTTTTTTACCCACAAAGACCAGGGCTTCTATGAAAGAGGCATCACCTTTAAAATGGCGACAAATTGTAGAACAAAACGGTGCATATTTGACCCAAATCGAACAATCTTAACTATAAATCCTTGAAATAAAGAAAAAATAATGGATTTCTTTTTCCCCAACATATTATATAAATAGAGCTGTTACCACTATATAAAAGTACAAAATATTATGCTAGGAGGAGTAGTATATCAATAAATTCATATTTTTATATTAATTTAATGTAATATAATGATTTTTTTGATTTTAGGCTCGATGTCGAAACCAAATTGCCAGACACATTAAAATTAGCTTTTCTTTGTTGTCGACCAGAAGAAAAACCTGCTGCTTTATTAGCCTTGTTAAAATTAAAAATTAAAGAGGATTGTCAAACGATTCTTTTTGCCGCAACAAAACATCATGTTGAATATCTTAATATGGTAATGTTTATTTATTTCAAAGATACTGTGATTATAAAGAGTTTCCAATGTTGAATACTAACTAATATATTATTTAATTACTTTTATCAATTTGATTTGTTAACTGTTTCATTAAATCTTGTTTAACATATATTAAATATATCTTTTATTTTTTAGCTCCTAACAAAAGCTAGAATATCAAATACATATATTTATTCAAACTTGGATCCAGCGGCAAGAAAAATAAATACAGCAAAATTTCAAAATAAAAATGTCTCAGTTCTTATAGTCACTGATTTGGCTGCAAGAGGAATTGATATTCCACATTTAGATTTCGTAATTAATTATAATTTTCCAGCGAAATCTAAATTATTTGTACACAGAGTTGGTAAGTTTTTTTTTATCAAATTATTTAAAAGTGGGACGCAGCCTCAGTTTTGATTAGTTTCTTAGTCTTAGTTTCATAGGGGATTGTTTGAAGCTACCATCTATTTTCAAATAAACCCGAATCTCTCTCTCATATTTCATTCATGTGTCAAGTACTGATACCTCGTTGTTTTTTAAGGGAGGTTACTTTCAATGGAATATACTAGGATGGGTTGCCGTTTCCTTCCCCAAAACTCTTATTATTTAAAAAATTATTTTTGAAAATAAATTCTTCATACATTATATTATTATATAGAAAGTAGATATTCCTTTGTATCATGTATCGTATCTATTTGTGTCAGAAAAAATTTCTCTTCCTACCATCAATAAATAAAAAAAAAAGACTAATTTTGGGAAAGCTTATAAAAGAATAAAAAATAAAAATTTTAAGATTTCTTTTTTTTTAATATTCATACACAAAAAAAAATTGATGAGAGGAATTTTACTATGATTTTAATTGTAAAAAAAATTTGACAATGTTTTGTATATGGAATGAGGATTATAATATTAATTCTTATTTTTTATCTCAAATACACCTGTTTTTAATAAATTTAAATATTCATTTTTTTATAAATAGACTGTATTATTAATATTTCTAATTTTTTTTATTTTTCTTAAAGGAAGATGCGCGCGAGCCGGGAGAACAGGAACGGCTTTTTCATTGATTTCACCTGAAGAATATCCTTATCTGCTAGATTTACATCTCTTTCTAGGAAGAGCTTTAAATCTAAAACCAAACGAGTCAAATTCAGAATTCGCTATTGGAAGTATTCCTCAAAACCTTTTAGAAGAACAACACAGCCAAATTCTCATTTGGGAAAAAAATTATGACTTGGTAAATAGTTTTTTCTTATATCATTCATTTCATTTGATTGAATCAAATTACTTTTTACCAAATTGATAATACAAATGGTAAAATTGAAAATTTTAATTTTAAACACTTTATAAACTTAACCTTTTTAGTTTAAGTTAAACTTTGAAAAAATATTTTTTTTATAGGAATCAATGCCAACCGTTTGTGAAAATGCATATAGAAAATATCTCCGATCTCGACCAGGAGCTTCAATTGAAAGTGTTAGAAGAGCTAAACAGATAAATTTCAAAAATCTCTTTCCTCATGAAATTTTTCAATCTAATTCTGAAGAAGAGAAAATTAAAATTAATTTTCTTGAAAGAATGAAATCTTATAAACCTAAAGAGGTATTTTATTCTAAAAAAATAAATTATTCAGAGAATTATTTTAATTATTTAAGAAAAAAAAATCAATCAAAAATTTTCAATAGATCTGTTCCATTAACAATACATGAATTAATATTTGACAAATGAATTAGGAGTTTGAAATAGTCACTTATTTTTCTGCACGTATAATTTCACAATACGCAGACTTATGACAGTACTCAGACTGGTTCAATTGTTTGTAAGAAGACAATTTATTTTCTATTTAATAGATCAATTAAACTCCTCTTAGTACAGGTTTGTTCTAATAAGTACATGAATCAATTCGTGAATAAAAGGTAACGAATTTTATACTGCGCATGCGTATGAAAGTATAGTGATTGGTTCATATATCATGCCTCAATGGGTTATGTCAAAATTTGTCTTTTATTAAAGATACAAAGGCTGTCTAATTTCTGCCACTTTGGATTCACCGTTAATACTTTTGGAACAAATCTAATATCAACCATATTTTTTGGTTATTTAGAACTCTTACAAACACAGCCACTGATGGCAACCATGATCATTTAATTGTCTGCTTCTCTGATTAAATAAATCTAATATATTATTCTTAGAATATTTTAATTATACTAATTTTTATTCTTCAATTTACAGACCGTTTTTGAAATGGGCATTTCAAAAAAAGATTCTGTCATGCAGACTACGAGAAATACTCATAAAAATGCAAGAGAAAGTTTTATTAATCGTCAAAAAAAAATTGAAGGTAAAATCAAAATAAATTCTTATCTTGTAAAAGAACTTTCCTCAGTGTTTGAAATTAAAAGGTTGAAAAAAGTTTGAATATTTATTTATAGAATAGTTATTTTAAATTGTTATTTAATTGCTGTAATCATTTTTAAAATAATAAGTGAATAATCATCTTTTTTTTTTAAATTAAACTTTATTTTTTAGATTTGCAAGATTCCTTTGAGACTAAAATCAAATTGGATTCATGTGAAATGGATGATATTAAAGATACTTTCACATCTATAATTGAGCCTAAAAAACGTAAAATTGATTCATTATATAAACAAAAAAAGAAAATGAAAACATCTGTAGACAAAGAACATTTCGTACCATATATGTCTCAAGATCATCATACAGAGGCTGGGTAAATTTACTTATTTATCTAATGTATTTGGGGATTTGGGCATTATACTACTAATCACTTTTGACTGAAAATGAAAAGGTAATCTTTGCTCGAAACGTCTCAAAATTTAACTATCTAATTGCTGCCAATGTCTTCCTCTGGAGTCAAGTTAATTATACTTTTTTTTTTTTAAGAAATAAATAAGAAACAAGTTTATTGTGTTTAACGAGCATGTTTATTTTTGCAAATTTTTCGAATAGTATCAACCAGTTACCAATACTGAAAATAATATAAATTATATCACTTTGAAACCTCTACAAGAATAAATATTCCTATGAACAAAAAAACATCTCCAGAAATCATTTCGTAAAATTAATCAATTAATTAAACACATATTTTAAAAATATATTGAAACTTTTATCCTGATAATATAAACAAAAATTTTCAAATAAAATATTTATTTTAGATTAATGGTCAACTCGTTTGAAAAAGATGCTGCAAAGGCCGAATTGTCTCTTATTGCCGATTCCGATGAAGCTTTCAAATTACAAAATCAAATAAAGAGATGGGATCGAAAGAAGATGAAAATCGTCTCGACACAGGTATTAACCAAACTAAGCCGACTGGCAATAATGATAACTAAACACATTTGATATATAAATAATATGTATATAAAAAATTATCTATCATTTGAAAAAAATTCTCATTAGCTGTTTGTGTTTACTCTTTTCAACTCTATCCGATATTTAGTACAAACTAATTCATTAGTAAAATGTAAAAGAAAAAATAGTTTTTAGAAACCAAAGTAGGGTTATGGATTTAGGCCAAAAATGTTCTAAAATCATTAATATTTAACAATTTGAAAACAACGTTCAAAATAGATTGCATCAATTCAACTTTTATTATTATTTTTATTAATTATTTTTAATTATTTCATTAAATCACTTTCATTTTCAGAATGATAAAATTGGTAAAATAAGAACTGAATCCGGTGCTTGGATACCCAAGACATACAAAAGCAATCGATATGCTCAATGGAAAGAAAAAACCAAAATTGATCAACAAGAGGATGAAGATGATTCTGAACAAGAAGATAAAAATAATTCGAGAAAACGCCAAAATCCAAGTATGTATCTATTATCTCACATTCTTCATTTTGTGTGAAATTTTTTCTTAAAATACTTATTATTTTTAGATATGAATAATACACACTGGGGGCGTCACAATAAAAAAATGAAAATGGATAAAATTAAAAAGAAAGGAAGAAGAGAATTAAAGGATACTGATCAAATTTTGAAAGCACGAATTACTAAAGAAAAGAATCGCATGAGATCAAAAAGGAAAAAAAATAGAAAATAAATTGTTTCTATTGTTTGTTTATTAAAAATTTTAATATTTAAATAAATCTATTCACTTCATATTACTTTTCTTTGATTCATCACCTAGAACAGCGGTGTCAAACTCATTTGAGCTGACGGGCCACATTCCAATTATTAAAACAGAATCAAGAGATGATCTAAACTATCGCTTTTCCTGAAATAACCAGAAAGAGATTGCCCTCCACACTAAACATTTTTCTAAGTACATGCCAAATTGAATAGACATATACTATCACCCTCAAAAGTAATTAGACAACCAGTATCTTTTGTCTCGCCTTAATGTATAATTAGGAAACCTAAATAATATTCAAAATCATCAAAATTTTAATGTTTTACCTATTATTAAAATTTATTATTTTCAAATTTCATGTAGTTATCAATGTTATACATAAAAAAAATTAAAGATTTTTAAATATAATTATATTCACTCTCACCCTCTCTTACAATTAAATAAATTTGATAATTAATAAAAAATATTATATCAATTTGAAAACAATAGGATTGTAAAACTATAATTATTTATTATAATATATGTTATGATATTATAATTATAATCTGATTGAATCTAG
>JAAAKE020023094.1:0-10270 GCA_010014785.2 Anisolabis maritima | reverse complement strand
TTGAATATTTATACAAAAAATAAAAGCGTGGGTGCTCAATGAATATTTAATTTAATTTCCCATTAATGATATTTTAAAAAATAAAATGCTTTTATTTAAAATGTATTAAAAAGAGGATTATAACATAAATTTGTTGAATATTTATATAAAAAATAACAGCTTGGGTGCTTATTGAAACTTAAAATATCATTAATGGGAAATTAAATTAAATATTCATTGAGCACCCACGCTTTTATTTTTTGTATAAATATTCAATAATTTTATTGTTATAATCCTCTTTTTACATTTTAATTAAAAGCATTTTTTTTTTTAATTTTTAATTTTATTTCCTTATGATGAAATTAAAGAATCAAACTTATTAATAAGCTCTCTTGAATGGAGAAGCTTTGAAATGCAAATTTCTTGGCTGTGCTTCTCATAATGTTTACTGTAAAAATAATTTTTCATTTTAAAATATTGTTATATAATAATAAATTGTTATATTGTCTTGAAGTTTGCTCCTAATGAAGATGAGCTTGTTGGAATTGAAAAAATTATTTTTTGGATTTTTTATACTTTCCAGCCAAAAATCTAGCAACGTTCATCCGATACAATTTATCTTCTCTGCAACACTCATATATATATTCACAGTAATGCGTAAAGTTTTTTTCCAAATCTAAAATAAGTCTCTGGTATGAAAGGGAACAAGAGAGGTTAAGCCCTAACTCAATCCTGATCTATATAATGAATTATCGGTATTATATTCACTCGGCAAAACTGAGAAATTCTTTTTTTAGAAGCCGAAAGCCTACACCATTAAAAAAAACCTTCAATTAAGCTAATTCATATTTTCAAAAATAAACAAAATGCAATTTAGTGATGGACGCTGTAGGCCTAGATTAGGAATGACAATGAAATGAAAAGCAAAAAAAACTCACCCTGTACGTGCGAAGTTGGCGATATAATACATGAGGATGCGGCTCACTTGGCTGTCCTGACGCGTGTAGTTGTGTGGGAAGAAGGGTTGACCGCCGACGAGGGGCAGCCCAAGCACGTAGGGCAAGTCCTCACCGCGGACACTACCCGATCTCTGCACAGACCAAAAACGAAAACCACTTGAACGACCAGACCAACTCGAGATTCTCCTAATCGTTTCCAGAAGAGTATCTCGTCCCCATCCCTTGGCGTTTAATCATTCCCTCCAGTTAACTAGATTGATTTAATGCCCTTCAAGGCCCTCATTTTACTTGAATTAGTAAATCTCAAGTAGATTTAAGCAATTCAAATGGACCATAATCTCTATTATTTAAATACTCTCTAATTACTTTGCATTTTAGTACAAAATTATTGGAAGGGAATTTTTAACATTTTAGTATTTATAAAAATTTTTTCTCTTTTAATTTTAAAAATACTCGGCAGTTAACTAGTTTTTGCAAGCGACCATATCCAATTTAAACGTTAGTTGGAAATAAATACCTGTGGGTAGTCTCGTTCCCCGGATTGGTGATGAAAATGGACAAAGTACGTCCTTCCGCCGTTTGCCGCATGCAAATAACCGACACGAATAAGAGGGGCCGCTGTGTGGCCATCAGAAAGGACCTCCAGAGTGGCGTCTCTCACCGAAAGGGGATTTTGGGTCGGCCTCTCCCAGTCTGTATATTCGTTTTTGAGCGTGGAGAAAATTTCGTTTAGATGGTAATAATAAGCATTACGGACGTACGTCCGGAGGATTCGATCTCTCCTGCTTTCGTTGAACCCGAATTCTAGGTCTTGAGCACTTAGGTCCAGGTAGGACTCTGTGCTGGCAAGGCCGAAGATGAGGTCTCGGTCAGGGAAGTCGGCCAACTCGACCCCTTGCTGGCCGTTGCCTACATAAAGAGAAGGTGATTATTAGAATTATAAGAGCAAATAAAGTAATATTCAGACGTAGAAAACTCACCGAGCGGAACAGTAGCGTCGATCCCGCTTGCGGCGGCAGCTGCTGCGGCAGTGCCAGGATCGGTACCTGGTATGGGGCTGCGCTTAGGAGGCGCCGCGACAAGCACGGTACCGTCGACAAAGGGTGCAAATCCCGGCAAGAACCGGGGTGGCGTTAATCGGACGGCCATGAGTTCGGCGAGGGGCTTAGTACGTAGACAGGGTGCCAGGTCATCCTCGACGAGATCGCCGTGACAACCCGTCTGTTCAGCCACCCGTCGTTTCACCGCCAACGGGTCCTTCTGAAGGGCCCAAGGACTCAGCCCTGAACCGCTCAGCAACACCACCCGGTGCAGCAACTCTGCAAGTCAATTTAACTTTTATGCCACCTTGCGCTTTTAGTTTAATTGGCTAAATACTCCCCTTCATTAGGTACCAGCACTACAAAATGGAATCATCAATAATTCAATGATTAAATGAAAATTTAATGAATTTATAAGACTAAAATAATTGTGGAACGTCTTTTATAAGACAAAAGGTATATCTTTTCTTGGGTAATAAAAATAATATATAAATTGGGTAGTAAATTCATATTTGATTATTTATAATATATAAGGGAGAGTCTTTTCGGTATCTGAGGCCATATAAACTTGAAACGGTACTCATTTATTTTAATTACGATACGTATTATCCAGGTATATTTATTTACATCAATTGATATCCAATTGTTTTAAATAAATATACCTGGAAGAAAAAGCGATTTTTTCTTTGAGGATCCTGTATATGCTTTATTTTGCTTTAGTTTATTATTAAATTTGAAAGAAGTTGGTGGGTCTGGTCGGAGAGAAGAAGAACAACCACCAAGATCTAGCAAGATAAGCAAGGCCAAGCAGCGCTGAACCTCGGATGAGTGGCCCCGAGGAATAAGGCTCTTGAATGCCCACCGGAAGACATCGATACTCAATTTCCTCCAAATATTTAATAAATTACTTAGTTATAATGGCCTCCGCAGTCTAAATATGACTTTAAAAAAAAATTTGAAAGAAAGAAAGAAAGAGACAGGCAGAATAAGAAGATAACTAATTCTTGTCTCGTTTACGAAATAAAATCATTAACCAAAAAAAGTCGCTCAAGTCGCTGAGTTTTGGCAAAGTAAGAAAGTTAATAAGATGATCACATCACTTGAGCCCAAACCCATCTCCTCGGCTTCTTTTTACCCTCTTTTAGAGTTTAATTAACCGCCGACTCCTCACTCTTCTTTCGACTTTTAAGATGACGAAAAACTTCTCAGAAGGTGAAATTCGTGACGGCCGATGGGGTTGGTTGGTTGAGCGAGGGGAAAAAGTTTATTATAAATACACATCATAGATCTCGTTAATCATAACCAGGCTAGGAGAAAGAGAGAATGTTTTTTACTCTTAATGTTGGCACCTGGCAAATATTTAAACGGTTTTAGAAATATTCTCTCTTCGCCTGGTTTTAATATTAAATATTTAAAATAAAAGTTCTACGAGTTGAAAGTTTATCAACACGTATGAATTTTGATTAAATTTAAAGATTTAAAATTAAATAAATAATAAGAAAGGAACGTTTAAGAAAATGATGATGATTAAGAAAATTTGAAAAGTTTATTTTTTATTTCTCACTCTTTAAATCTTATAGAAATGTTGTCTCTTTTTAGAAGAAGATACCAAGAAAAAGAAAAAAACGATATGTTACCCGGACTGAGGCATGGAGAAGAGAAAAATTAAAAGAATGGCATAGAAAGAAGAGAAGAAATACCATCCATAGCTTAGGCGTCTCGTGGTTTGGTGTAAAGAAAGCTGGAAAGGCTGGATTCTAAGGTCACTTGTCCATCAACAAGAATAGACTTAAATATTAAATAAATAATCTCTTAAATAAATACGACGGTTGCCTTTTAAATTTTGGGATTGCACTAAACTAATGCTGCTGACGCTTCTATCGTAAAGTTTGATATTTTTGATGGTATACGTACTCAGAACGTATTGACATACGAGCGCTATTTTGTGTATTTTACAACTTGAAATCATCTCGTCTAAAAATCGAATTAAATTGTGAACATTTTTGAGCGATTATTTTTTACAACTTTAGACGTAGATTAACCCAATAACAGCGCATCGATGAACTTAATTCGACTTTTGGCGATGAAGCACCATCAAGGAGTACTGTTTATCGATGGTTTGCAGACTTCAATCATGGCCGTAGTTAGGTTAAGGACGAATTTCGTGAAGGTAGTTCAAAATCGGTTGTTCTTCCAGAAAACATTGATGTTGTGCGTGAACTGATACTGCAAGATCGTCATGTGACTTATCGTGAGATTGAGATATCCTTGGGCATTAGTGGAACCAGCATACATTCAGTATTGCATGAATATTTATTTGGCCGTCAAAAAGATTTGTTTTTGATCTAAAATCCCGAAATATAAAAGGCAACTCTCGTGGTATGGCGTTTGTAAAATAATTCTATCAATATGTTGAGATTTCAATTGAAATACACGTTTTTTAATCTCTTATTAAAATAAGAATTTCTCTTATTTATTTTTTATTTCTCATTCTTTAATTAGGAATGTTGCCTCTTGCAAAATATTACGCTCAGGAGCTCATATCTGGTGAGTATGTAACCAGATACTCTAACACCTATATTTATTATGGCCAGCTCGGCCTAAGGGAAGAGAAGAGTGAAGTTGGGGTAAGCAGTGGCTTCGTTTCGGGTATGGAGAAACTCTTACTCCTCTCTGAAGACCAAGTTCACTCTTTATGCTTCAACAAAAGAACACAAGCATTGCATTTGGAGCTACGTTCAAGGAGCGACATATGAAGCTTCAGATCCTAAGAGGTAGAAGTTAGATACGTCTTCACCAGAACTTTTACCAGACTATGCCGCAATTTGCATAGCAATTATGCGTATAGAATATATATATGAAAAAACATTTTAAGATGAGAGAGGGGGCTGTCCGTAGATCATAAATATGTGCAAGGAGAGGAAGTCAGCTAGTCGGATAGCCTTTATCGAAATAAAACTCTCAAAATGTGAAGTAAGTATATAAGTAAAAAAAATCTGATTAAGTTAAATTAAAATATTTATACTATATCATGCTAATAAATTTTTTATTCAAATAGTTTGATATTTTTTTGGCGCAAAACAATTCATATAAAATTTCGGAATTAATTTTATTTGATTATTATTGTTTCATTTTAACGATTTGATAAAATAATATTATACACCTATATATTAATTATTCAAAATATTTTATGAATGGATTTTTATGTTTTTTTAATTGTATTTATATATATGATTTTTTATTATTATAATCATGTTTTATTTGATAGCCTTGAGCCAAATGGAAAATAAATTAAAAAAAAAAATAATTCTTAATAACTTCAAATTAATTATAAATTAAAATTAATTTTTCAAATGTATTTTCTCTATCTCATTAAAAAAAAGAACTCTGTGGAGCAATCGGTAGGGTGTTGCAGTTATGGGCGATTAATGTAAACAAATCCTCAAGTATGCCGATCCTATGGAAGGGACGTGAAGAAGGATTCCCTCTCAATGACGCACTCTTGGTATGGAGAGATTATCTCCTCAAACTAGGACATCCTGCCTAATAGAGTAGGTTGGAATAAAAGGACCGGGTGGAATTAGAGATAGGAGTAGTTAACTTGCTAGAAATGAATATAGGAGAAGTTAGAGTTAGGAAATAAAGTAACTTCACGGGGTGCCGATAGTTGGCTACGGCCAGAGGGCGGCTGGGTTTGAGGTGTGTGTCTCCATACACAAAAGCACCTCGGGTAAATAAACGGGGATCCCGGTAGGTGGCCCTTACGGTGCAAATGAAATGAAAAATTTAAAAAAAAACCTTTTTCAATTAAAGGTAAGGGTAATGAAACCCTTGTATAAACATTTATATTATATATACCTCGCAATTTCAGAAAGGTAAGAGCTAATAATCATACAGGTTGTTGTTTGACGTCATCATTTAAAATTAAGACGGTTAAACCACAAGAGGATATCTATTTATAATTTAAATTAATTAATAGAAAATAATGATTATAATCTTGATTATAAAATGAGTCTTTATCCGGTGATATTAATTATTTAATCATTTCCTGAAATTTGCAAATGAATTCCTTGGGAACGCGGAATGCTATTAATTTTTAATAGGTTTTGACAAAGAGAGAGAACAAAAGAATTCTCTCTCTTGTTTAATGATTTTAAATATTCGAATTCTTTAGTTCCCAATCCCTTCTTTTTTTTTCTTTTGAGAATCTCTATCTTACTTTCTCTTACCTATATATGAATTATATAGTGAGAAAGTATTACGATCGCAAAAGAAATCGATCTCGAGATTTCAAATATACGTTTTTTAATGCATTGCTTTCAAATTATCTCCAGAAATTAAATTAGGAAGTAATAAAAATTTTTTACTATTTTTCTATAGTAATTGGAGCTTTAGAGCAGCGATTCTCATTCTTTTTGTATTTTAAATTGTAATTATTATTATTTAAAGAGTCAGAGAAATAAAACCAGCTGTTTCTCAGGCTCCACCTCACACTATATTATTTCGGCCAAGCTGTCATCGGCCATCCTCACTGTCGCAATATGAATAGCTCGGTTAGACAGATGCCCCTCGCCTCTCCAAGCAATTATATATTTTCATTCCTCTACAAAATAATATTGTGGGACTGTGGATGGTCGATGTCAAATTAATCAAGTCGAAATATTTGACAAATGAAAAGGTGTAGGTGGAGCCTGAGAAACAGGTGGTTTTATTTCTTCGACCCTTCATTATAGTTCATCTGCCCAGCATTATCAATTAATTATTATTATCATTTAAATATTATATTATATAGGCCTAACAAAAAAGTTACTTTTTCGCACATGTTTGATGGTTAATAATAATAATAATAATAATAATATCAAGATGAAATTATTTTGTTTTGAAAAACAGATGTAGAAGTTTCTTTTAATTCAATTTTCAATTATATATTTGATTTTTATGAAGAAGACTTGAAGTGGGATCCCGGAACACGGATTGAGAATAAATTGCCTCTATTCAAAAAAATGAGATATTTTTTATTTTTAGATTTTTAAATTATTTTACTTCAAAATAATTGAAAAAATTTTATATCCTTTTTAAAAGCTGAATCCCCTTCAATATAGACATCGTGGTGAAAAATGACAACAAATAAAATAAAATTTCTCAACTTTGTATGTTTTTAAATATTTTTATATTCTTGTAAATGATATCAGCTTCTGATGATGTATGATGATGATATTCTCTCATCTACAGTTCTAAGGTTTAGGCAGTGAGAAATTTCAGGATACAAGAGTCAGAATCTAAGTAATGTCCTGATGACTTTCCATTGATAAACAGCCTTGAGTGACGTCACAAAACGACCAATTTAAATTAGTAATATATCCACTAGAAGAAGTTGTGTTAATGGACATGAGGATGGCAGATTTACATATGGGTATTCGATATATAATACCATAAAGCGATGTGTTCTGATTAGGATGTTTTACATAATATCAGTGTTCAGATAGTTATCAGGGTTCAGATAGTTATCCAACTACTGCTTACTGGAAGATAGACAACAAAAATGACTAATTCATTAATGGAATTTTCGATTAATTGCTCCAGAGCTCCTCTAGGACGGACTAGGTATGTTAAATTTGAGTGAAATTAACGACTGCATATGGTCAACTCGGGAGAAGCTCTAGATCAAAAAATTCATTAGTGGGTTGGTCATTGCCAACAACCAAACAATTTCTGATATATATATTAAGAAAGAAAAAGACGCCGTATAAGTTCAAATGAGAAAAATAAATTCCTTTTCTAACCAAATAAGTAAACTTTTTAACCCCAAATTAGTAGTGTGAAAAAATTTTATAATCTTTTATTGTTGAATGCTTGACTAAGCTAATTCCAGGATAATCAAAGTATGAACAAGTTTAGAAATTTCAAGTTATGCTTAATATAAAATCAGTGGTAATTAAAATAAGGCCTACAATTATCTTCCTAGGGAGAAGAGAGTTTAGATTTCAGTTGAAGAGCTTGTGGAGTGGCCCTCTTTCCATCGTAGAGAGAGATTCAATTTTTTTCTTACGCGAGTCTGAATTTATATTCTGTTCCAGATCTTCAAGAGGGACTTTGAGCATCATCCACTCTTGGATTCCGAGAATTGGTCAATTATGTTGAAGAGAGATGATATGTAGATGTCTAGAAATTTCTCTTTAAGTTTTTTATGAGAAAATGCATAAAATATTACAGGTACGTTGAACCAAAATAATCTACAGTAAGTTCAATATTATTATAATTCAAAAAAAATAACAAAATACTATTTTATATTATTATTAGGATAAAAATTCAATTTTTTCTAGTATATTAGTATCAAATTATTTGATTAAAGCATCATTAGAAATATATTTTAAGGTTCACTGAATTTAATAGCAAATAATATAATGAATATAATCTTGATTATAAAATGAGTCTTTGTCGGATGATATTAATTATTTCTTAAAATTTGCAAATAATCTCCTAGGAACGTATAACCGAAAGGAAAAGATTAAAAATAGGGCATGGAGTTTCAAGTCAACTAGATGATAAGTCGGATGGGAGCTTAAATTATGGATCGCATAATTACAAACAAGAACAACGGGACATCTAAAAAAGTGTCTTAAAGAATTAAATATTAATAGAATATAAACCAATGAACTTTTTTAATGGAGATATACTGATAAGAAGCTGTCAACAAGGGGAAAGCGGAGAGAAATTTCGAAAATAACACATTTCGATTAAAAAATATAGATAGCATTTTTCATTGCTAGTAACCAAGGAAAGGGAATTGATCCACGTCATCTTGGGCCTAGCTAGAGAATTAACTTCATTAGATTTACTAGGAAAAAGTTTGCATTTCTTAAAATGAAATGTATATGTATTTCTTGAAAAATGTAAGGTTTTGTTGAGCAAATAGACTTTCTTGGAACGCTTTAAAACGGGACGAATGGGATCTCTAGCTTAAATGAAAGTTCATATATATAGATTTCGTTAGTTAATTATTCATAAAAGCTAAATGGAAAAATAAATCAATAATAAAATTTTTTATATAACCCTCATTTTTTATTTTTTGAATTATCGGAGTCTCATTATCATGAGTTTAGTATCAAAATTCTTATTTTTCATGCTATATTTAAACCAAAATAAAAAATAATTATATGAATGTGAAGAAGTAAAAGAGCAAGACGGAAGAAAGTTGATATACAACACATTAGAGGAGACAAAATTAAAAAATTGTGAGGCGGCCGAATAGTTAAAACAATTTTATTATATAATCCTGAAGAGGTTAAAAACTTCTTTGTACTTTTAAGTGACTTCAGTTTTTTGAATTATTTATTTTCTAAATAAATTAAAAATATTTCCCCTTCCATTATCCTATTTGACAGTACATTGTCTTTAAGGAAAATAACCTTTAAAAAGAAAACAAGCCCAGGATGAAAAAGAAAATTGCATTTCCAAAACCCTTATGGTAAAAAATAACTATTTTAGCATCTTAATTTGAAGTCACTCGTTAAAGTTTAATTAAAATTTTTTTAAGATAGTTTTTATCGTTCCAATAAAGAATGATTCTCTTCTCTCATTTAATTTTATTTATGTTGTCTGCAATGGGTCGCGTTTTAAAGACATTCGAAGCTCATTTCACGCAGGATCCAACTTAATTGCATTCTCATTAAAATAGATCGTTTCTTAGAAATGATAAAGTTTTATCAAATAGATTTTTAGTTAAGGTAATTTATTTTACATAGAATAATGAAAATGTGATTTTAGTCAATTTTAGAAAGTTATACTGCCAAATCTAAATATGATTCTCTTATAAGAAAATATTTAATTAGTAATATTTAGATACAAAAAAGATGATAAGAAGTTTAAAGAAAACTTAAGAGAGCGAGACGAGGTGAAAATGATAGAAGCTTATAAGTAAATTCTAAAATTTTGAGGGACAAAAAATGCTCTTAATATTAAAACCAATCTGAACAACAATTTCAGACTTTCTCGCAAATAATATAACATAAGGAGGCAAGTTCACGTCTCTGATTCGTTCCCTGCATCTTTTTAGCTATTTGGAAATAGGACAGCGGATGCAATATAGCTAAATTGGATTTTAATTTTTTCTCCTTAATTCGTGATTCAGACTCAGAATATGTAATTAGAGCTACTACCATCAAAGATAATCTGTTGGGGGGGGGGGGGGGGGGGGAAATACAAAAAAAAAAGGAAGGTTTTACTGGGGTTAGTTTTTTTGTGACCCCCTAGTACCACCCAAATGTTGGCTTTTGGTTTTTTTATTTCCTC
>JAAAKE020023083.1:0-10271 GCA_010014785.2 Anisolabis maritima | reverse complement strand
GCATCTGAGGCCATTTAGACTCCGTCCTTATTTATTTAAATTAATTGGTAGCCAATATAATTTAAATATACCATATGGGTTGATGAAATGTAAATTTTCCCCCACTTCGTGGCCACGAGGTTAAAGGTATTGACATTATTGATAACCTTAAAAGTTGGCCTGGCCAGAAAAAAACAGTTACAGAGATTAGTATCATTAGGCAAGGCCAAGTGCTGTTGGACCTTTTTTTGACTTCTCCAATAGAAACTTGAAAAGTTCGATATTGTATTGTATGTCTGTAACTCTGTCTGTCTGATCACAATTTTTTTAAATATCGAAATTTTGCCTTCAGATTCGGATAAAGAGTCAAAAATGTAGTAAAAAATGTTGCAAAAAAATTTTGTAATGGTATCCATGAAACCTGATCCAAATGGCTGCCCAAATAAAAACATAATAATTTTATCACGTTCGATTCGGATATCAACATTTATAAATCCATACAACTATATTGAAACTTTTGTGAAGGAAGTGAGCAATTCCGCAGTCCTTACGCATACCTAGTTCGTTGAGGTAGACAGTTTCTGATTTATATAATCTAATCTATGGGTTTAACACAGGCGATTTTTTATTGGAGAATAGTGATTAATGTCCTCATAAACGATTATATACTAAAATTTTTTGTTGAAAAACAATCTAAGAAATTTCTGAACGTAAAATTGCTCACAAAATTAGATTTGAATTTAAATTACTAAAATTCTTACACTGGATCACTTTTCAACGTTGAAATGTGATCTTAACTTCTAAAATATAGAAGTAGCAATGATTTTCCGCTGATATTAGATTCTTACAAATAAATTAATTGCTACAGGTGATTCAAGGATATCCAAGGTGAAGGAGCCAGGATCCCACCCCAATGAATTTTACACAAATTACAAAGATTTCATTGTAATTTTTCTTCTTCTTCTTTTCTAGTTTTAATTATTTCTTGTTATGCATGATGGTTTCTGGTTTTGCATAATTTCAGAAGGAAGCCTTAATAAAATGAATGAAGGAAAAAAGTTTTAGCTCTCAAAACCCGTTCATAATAATTTCATGTCTTTAATACAATTTTCAATTATTTTTTTCTTGCGCACCATCTCGAATAAATTATTTTAAAAAATTATTATATTAAGCTTGAATATAGACAAGTGAATAATCGAGTTATATAAGTCACTACAAGGTGTCGTCGTTATTTATGCACGCACAGTACGTATAAATTTAGATTCATTTCAAATTTATATTCATCATCAGTAAAACGAAAAAAATATCTATTTAATCTAAAAATAAATTTGAAAAAAAAAACAGTCTCACTTTTAATTAAAATAATTATTTTAAAAATTACTAGGCTGACGGGAGGCTTCGCTTCATCTATTTTGTAGAAAAAGAATAAAGTAATAATTTTTTTATTTATTTTAATTTTAAGTCATTTGTTTGTTATATATAAATTTATTGTATTATAATTGAAAAATTTAAGAAAACCTAAATAAAAAAATTTGTGGGAAGCATCTATAATCAATATATATATATATATATATAAAATTATCAATGACTCTGAAATTATTAAAGAAAATTTATTCCTCATTTTTTTTTTTTTTTTTTAATTTCATATAAGGCTCCTTTGACTTTCTCTTCTGGGTTGAAATTGATGGTGTAAGGTAGAAACACTTAATAATCCGGAATTTTAGAGTGGGGGAGGGTACGACATAAACCCTCGGAAGAGTCTTGGGTATACATACTAGCGTAGCCAGGAATCTTGAATAAAATGTCTTTTTTTTGTTTTTATTATAAATTCAAATTAATCTTTTGATTTAGTAAATAATAAATGATATATAATCATATAATGCACTGTTAAATAATGTTTATAAATATATATAATTAATATTTATTAACTCACATTTCCAAAAAAATGTGTCCCGGCTGAGGACCGAATCTAATCTCTCAATTTGCGCCCGAGCGTGCTGACCACGACACTACCAGGAGCAGTCGGCGTACTCGGGAAGGCCCGGTCTCGATCCCCGGCTGGAACACATTTTTTTCCGAAATGTGCATTAATAAGTATTAATCACAAAACTATAAAATAAATATTAATTTTTATTTAGCTATTTTTTCCTGTATTTATTTAGGTCATTTTTTTGAGAGGCGGGGAGGAAGGCGGACCCTTTCTTTGACCTCCCTCGCATAAAATACTTTTATTTAGAGGTTATTCATGAAGGTCCTTTAGAATTTAAATGTTTTAAATAACTAGTGGTGGATCTTGTTTAATTATTATTCATTGAAAGATTTGAAAATATTTTTTTAACCGATTTGTTAGTTACGCTTATACTATTTTTAATTAAATTTTTTTTTGTTTTACAAATTTTTTTATGAACGGTATTTCCTTCACGGTTAAATAAAAGGTGCGGTGCACCCGCCATGAAATGGTAAAAAGCACTTGCTAGCGGTATGTGATGGAAGTTCGTTTCTTCGCTAATTATTTTCTTTAAATTTTTTCACCCCTCTCCTCCCCTCTCAACTCCCACTATCAATCGCCTATCGAATTCTCCAGAGAATCAGTTGGTTTGGTTTAGTTTGACTTTAGCATTATACTTCATCACTTCGGCCCAAGGACATTTCTTATGTTTAATTATCATTTCAACATTTATATTATTTAATATTTCAACGCTTGTCCAATTAAATTTTTATTTCTCAAATATTATGTCATTTTATTTTTGGTATATACAAATCCACACTACTTTCACGAGACTATTAATAGGAAAAAAAAATAGTAAATATATTCGGCCTCCCAAGAAAATCGACCTTGGGGGGGATTTAATAATAATAATCACATAACAACAAACATGTTTCTATCAAATTCTAAGATGGTGCTGTAATGATTTGGTTAGAAATAAAACATCTAAAAATACTTGGTCACATAAGATCTCTCTTCAAATATGTTTTCTTTAAAAATTAACCTGATTCTCGGATCTGCTCTGCTCATTTTATATCAATTTAGGATGGAATTAAAGACATTATTAGTATAACAATGAAGATGCCAAGTTTGGCTTTTTCCCCACTCAAACTAAAATTTGGCCAATGGAATAGTTAGCGCTCTAGGAGTCTGGCATATTATTTACTCGGGCCTCCACATAAATAAGTGTGCACTTTTATGATCGATTAACCGAAGAAATCTTTCCTTGCCAAGACTGACAGAGAAGGAGCAGATCGATTACCTCGTGGTTGCCATCCAACTTCAAATCATTTGTGAGTCTGTAAGGTAATGAAATATGCATTCCGTGCGATACAACTTTAATATTACATGATACTTAAGGTTTTTTGGCTAAAATTTTATTTTTTGATTTTGAGACCTTTCAATTCCGGGGAGGCTACCAGATAGGTTTGGCTTATGAAAGCTATGCCAATGCATTTAACATGAAATTTTGATAAGTAAAAGATAACAAAGACTATATGTAATCTAAGCGTACTCAATTTTATGGACCCTAAAATCTGAGATACATAAGAAACTTTTAATTTCTATCTCCTTGAATTTTTCCTATAATTTTTTTACACAGCAAATCGAGAGTTGGGGAGGGAGGTTGAACAAATTTACACTATTTATGATGGATATCATTGGAAAAATTGGCAAAATATTAGGTTACGCCCTCCTGGTCAGAACATCTGCATATTTGTGTCTTGGATTAGTTAAATTAATTCACTATACTCATCAAAAGGCATCTTGCACTCTTTAAATACTAGCAGGCTGAACAACAATGAGCGTAATTAGTTAATCCTGTTTCTATTTCCATTTGGCAGCACGAAAGGATTTGCCTAATTGTTATTGTAATTCTATCCTCGGAGGTGCAAAAAAATCTCTTGAAGTCTTTAATTAATCTCATAAAATTTGGCAATCAAATGGCCCCTTGATTATGAAGTAAAAACTTTACCTCTGTCCCAAAGGACAAAAGTAAAAAAAATCTAAGTTTAATTAAAATAAAAATAATTATAAACTGAGATTTTTTGCATCTGTCTTTTGAGGCAGAGGTAAAGCTCTTGCTTTAAGATTAGTGGTTTAAAATAGACTCAATTGCAAGTCGGCACAAGACACTCACTATAATAGAAATAGAGTGGTCTCCCCTCGACTTTCGTGTATTCACATAACTAGGGATAGTAGTTTTACTAAATATGCTGACATCGATATTATACCCATCTTAATTTGGCATGTTTCAGTGAAATCATATTTTGGTAATCATTTAGAAAAATGTTCAAAGTACTACTTCCGGTGAAAATGAATTAAATTTTACCGTGGTCTTTGATATTGATACAATGTAGGTATCAACATTATCATATTTGAGTTATCACGATAAAACGCTTCAGGTAAAGTACCATTTTCGATTGCGGAAAATAGTCAAACTTATATAAAATTTGGTTGATCTACATTGGTCGAGTTAACGAACATACATACTGACATAATCCGAAAAATGTTATTTTCGGACCCAGGGAGGATGAAAACCACAAGGACAATCAAAATGTTGAGATGAAATTTTACGATTACAATACTTTCCATATACTACATATTCAAGAAAGTAAAAAATATAAATATCTATATGACAACTTTGAGGCATAGTCTATAAGTGAGTGATGATGGACGAATAAATTTTGTCCGAAACGTCTCCTTTCGGCTTTGAATTCTTTGCAATCTGCCTTGTATCCTGATCAAACTTCAAACAACATTTGCTTCTAAACATTAGAAATTAGAAGACACAAAAAGTTTATTTAGTTTAGTTCGGATTTTCTTTTAATTAAATTTGAGATTTGGCAACCTAACAAATATATTCGCGTCCCAAACAAATCACGTTGGCCTAAAAGGTGGAGCTATTTTAGACCATTAACGTACAAACATTTTTTCGTAATATTTTTGTTGATCTATTTTAATAAACCGAGAAAACAATTCTATATGACGCAAAGTTGTCAAGTCCACTTTTTGAATTTTAGTATCAAAATATGATCGATGGGTAATTAATGACCATTCGTCCCGGATTTTTCGGGATAATTCTGCATTCTTTAATTTCCAACATTCCTTTTAGTAATAATATGGTCAATAATTGGAAAATTTCTTCCAAATTAGATTTATTATTTCGGATTCAATGAAAGTTAAAATTCTTTTTTTAAATCTCGATGTCCATGAAATCGGGAATTAAATGATCAACCCTATGCGGCAAAATTCAACCGTCCTAGTTTCAAAATAAAGGTCACTGGGAATCGAAATAAATTATGTAAACAACGTTTAAGTAAACAAATTTAAATTCAAGAAAATTTACAGCTGGCAAAAAAAAAACGAGCAAAAAAAGATTTCCCGATAAGTTAATGAGCCAGTTATTATTTTTTTTTTTTAATAATTCTATGCACGTGTTATGGTCACTCAGTCATTGAACTCCGATTGTTTTTATTCTGTTTATCTCTCATCACTAATGAATGGAATGCATCGTCATTTATTTTGACTCTTTGTTTCTTCTTTCATTTCTTTGTTCATTTTATTCTAATTAATTAATTTTTTTTATAACCACTATCTCCTGATGATGATGTTACGAAACAAAATTTTTTAAGTTCAATTATAATCAATTATAATCAATTCTTATCTGGTTTCACTTTACTATATTATAATTCGAAAATGTTTGCCAAGACAAGTTTCTGATTGGCTATTGAGTGTCAAGTAATGATGAATTATAAGCTTCGAGCAGAGTTTGACATTAATTTCTTAAAGTGGGGTTAGGTTAACTAATTAAAAAAAAAAGGAAAAAATATGTAGAGGATATACTGATTGAGTTATAATTTCCTCTTTAATATAACTTCAGGGCGGACGCCTGCAGCGTTGGCCGACGGTGTTTTTGTGAACATCTGATAACGTTATTATTATACTAGATACTGGTTATTATACTAGATGCTTTGCTCAGGGTACGCTCTGAGTGGTCGGTGACTGTCCACGTTGCACGTCTCCATATGTTCAATACTGAAGTTATGTTAAATATATCAGCGCTCGCCAACCTTTTGGAATTTACGGACCAGTAGCTCAAAATTTGAATTCTTGCGGATCACTAAACACCACTCTCCCCCTATATTATTATGCGGGACCACTCTCCCCCATTATTATGAACATTATACTTTTATTTATTAATTAGAAGTGATATGTATATATGAGCATTTATATTCCAAATCCACGAGAATATATTAATATTTTATATTTATAACCATACATTCTTTCTTGCATAGACCACTGGTTGGTGATCGCTGAAATAGAGTACACAAGGTGCGCATTAAAACGCACTGAAACAATCCGTTTGGAATCGTTTTCATATATTCCATATAAGTAGGTCCAAATCCTTTGTTTTTTATAATTAATTCACTTTAGCTTATTATAAGTATTTATGCCTAAGAGCAAGGTATAAATTTATTATGGAAATTATGCAACAAAGCTTGCCTAAGGTTACAGTCAGAGCGGAACTGAATCTGTTTTCTCCGGCCATGCATATACTTCTCTCAGGCGATGATCGATCCCACTCTGACCGCAAGAAATCATAGAAGCATTCATAATACCATTTAAAGAATAGACTTGGCATAATTATTATCTTTTATGCCTATGCATTTAAAAAGCCAGCTGTGGAGCAGACTTAATGTTAAATAAAAGCTCCAGGGCGAAGGGCAGATTCGTGCTCCCCTTCCTTCTCTAATTTTTCATCTCACCTTTCATATATAGAAAGTTTTAAATTAATGACTGTGTTTAGTGATGAGGTGAAAAGGAAATAAGCGCAGCCAAATAAAAATCTCTCCAGTCCCTTGAAAAAACGAGACGTTTCGGATAAAATTATTTAACCATTTCAGCCGAAGTGAGAGTTGAGTCTGTATGGACAATACATACTCTTAACATATTGACGACTATATATTCTATTAATGAAGATTAATATAGTGATATATAATTTTATTATAAATTTTATCCGAAACGACTTGTTTTTTCAAGGGACTAGAGGGACTTTTATTTGGTTGCCTGCGCCTATTTCCTCTTCACCTCATTAAAGGAAACTTTATTTGGCGCCGGAAAGTACATTTGCTACTATTACATCTTACATCCTCATGCATTCGGGCATTATTAATATCTTTTATATTATTAATTTTTTTGAGAAAGTAAGTTGTAAATGCAAATATGTTTTATCATTATTTACCTAGATATTATTAAATTATAAGGAAAATTTTAGAGTCATAATTAACTTTATATAACCTTGAGCCATCTTCATATCAAATGAAAAGTCTGAACTTGAGTAGATTTTTTATTGGCGTAGCTATGAGGGCTAGGAGAGGGAAGTCTTTTCTCAGGTCCGCTTGAGGTGGCAAAATCATGTCCTAGGTCCTTGTCCCTTTAAAATAATTTTTCTTTTACTTTCATTTGGCAAAATTTTGTTGATCAAGACACGTTCTTCGCCCTTCTTCTAGTCAGAGTTACGATTTTGGATAGAACCGTGAGGAGGGGGGTAACACAATATCGTTAAGAACAAAGAACGTTATGATTAAAATTAATTGTTATATACCTGACATATATCGATGTAGTGATACCTATTTGAATTATTAAATTAAATGTGAAATATCTAAATGTTTTCTAAATATTGGGTTAACTTAAAAGTCATTCTATAAAAAATTGTTCTATCATCAATCATAAAAGGCTAATATGAAATGATATCAACGAGATATATAATCTTTTTTGTGATCTAGAAGAAAAAAAAAATATTGACATTGTCAATATTGATCAACTTAAAAGCCAAGGGGTGTGGGTTCGGATCCCAGGCTGTCTGGTTTAAACAAATTGGTTTAAATAAAAATGTCTGGATAATTATTGAAAATATTTTGCTTGAATATTAATGGATGTATTTAGAGATGAGGTGAAGGGGAAATAGGCGCAAGCAGCCAAATTAAAGTCTCTCTGAAAAAACGGATAAAATTTATTTATCCATCTTCAGTCAAGATTCCTGATGGGAGAAAGTTGAGTCTCTAGGTACATACATAAACTTAACATATTGATGACTATGTATTCTATTAGTGAAGATGAATATAGTGATATATAATAAAAAACTTTCTTATAATAAAATTAGTTGTTAATTCGAGTAACAGATACATTCAAATATATCATTACATTCATTGGAATGTATTTTATTAGTTAGAAATAAATGTCAAATTCTATGATTGTGAACGTATGAACGTCCTCTGATAAGTGTACCGTATTAAATATATATCATTTAAAGTCCATATGGCCCTAGATGCCGAAAAGACTAAAAAAATTATTCTATATTAATGTCTATGTAGGGCGAAGGCAGAGATTAATACTTTTAAAGGCATTGATTATGGAGGGGTAATAATGGTTATCGTTTTAAATATATAATATATCGTTAATGCCTAATGACCTTGGATGACGAGAAAACAAAAAAAAAGCGATTATTTTTTTAGAGGCATGTAATTTTAATTAAAAATTTTTTAAAGTAATTATATAGAAATATTTTATTCGGCTAAAAGCAAAAAACAATTATATATGTTGATAAACAACGCCTATGACAGCTGACTGCCCCCCCCTCCTTCCCTGCTTTCCCCCACCACGGAGACTGATTATGCAAAAACTGTCATTAATAGATTTTATGGCAAGTGCAAACTCTTCGTTTAATATTAACTTATGTGTCAATGTGAGATTGAATAATCACCGCTGCGCAGATAAGTAAATAAAATTTAGAATCATGTAAGAGTAAATAAATATATATCTAATATGAACAAAACAGACGATCGAATAATTAATTTTTTTCTTTTTTATCAAATAAGTGAATGAGGAGGAAGGTTATGTTTATAATCAGCGAAAATGTGATAAAGAAATGTCCGTTTTGGATTTTTTTTTCTCGTCAGTTTCCTTAATAGATAGAATGAAACCAGGACATTTTTAATACTAATAAAATAAAAATAAAATAAAAATCTATTAAGAGGTGTCCAATAATTGGAGGTTAGAGTTTAATTCAGACGTACAAGTTCGTAGAGAAATTGTCTATTATCTATAGGGGTCCGGTCGAGAGTGTACTGAGTGTATACATTATATTATAAAGATAAGGAAAATGTCTCTCAAATTATTATTTTTTCATGGAATATCCTAATGTGATTAATTTCTGATATTTGATTTGAATTTGTTTATTTAATTATCAAATTAAAATTAATGAACCATGAATTATCTCAAGTGTCCAGAAGCTTCAAGATTCTGAGTTCAATTCATGGAATATTGTAATTTTTTCATTTCTCTAATTATAATTATAATTTGATAGAACATTGGATAGAAATTAATCATATTTTCTAACTTTTTAATTACTTTATAAAATTTTTAATTGTAATTATTTTGCTAAAAAAAAAATATTTTTTTTTTTGTCTACTATTCATCGGAGACCATTAGACATAAACGATAAATTATATATTTAAGAAGATAACCGTTATTATCCAGTCAGTAAAAAGAAAGAAAAATTAAATTCATTTTCCAGTTGACGTATTGATCGCGAGTCGAGAAATTTTTTATTCCTAATGTCTAAGGATAATTTTGATTTGTTCTTTATTATATTTTTTTAGGAAAAGTTCACCTATTTTATTGCCAATATCACTCCAGTGGATCATGGGGGGAGAGGTGAGGGGATGTAGACTGCGATATTTGTTCAAATCATTTTTACTTATTCCTCTCTATTGGCTTATGAATCGATCTAAATTTTCTTTGTTAAATAGTTTACGAGGCCTATTCATGTGAATTAGGAATTAATATTCAATATATACCTCGACCCGATTTGACAAATCTTAGTTTATTTAACAATTTTTTGTTGGTGCGCGATAAATATTAAGGGGGGAGGGCCTTCCCCTTCCTCCTCCTTCATTCGCTTCAAATTTTTATAGCTTTTTAAAAACCCTCCAAGGGCTATATATTTGTTAAGTTTCATCCTTTTCCAATAAATAGTTCCAGAGATGTAAGCCAAAATAAAAGTTGCACATATATAAATATATAGGCACATTAAGATTTTTTTTGCATTTGTAGGTTCCTTTTGACTTGAAACGCAGAAATATTTTAAAAAATTGGACGATTAAATTTTTCAAGATACTTTTTTTCTCCTTACTATTATTATATAAAATTTCAATTTCAATTATTCATCAATTTTGGATCTGACAGTTCCTTTCATCCGTAAAAGTTGAAATTGAGTGGCTGTGCATACAAATGGACGGAGATA
>JAAAKE020023072.1:0-10271 GCA_010014785.2 Anisolabis maritima | reverse complement strand
GATAATATCACTGTCAGGGAATATCATTATAAATGACATAGGTATTAATTTAACCAACAATGACATAATATGCAATTAAAATTCGTCAAAATGATCTCAGTAAATAATTTATCTTTTTATAATTATTTTGAAAAGTCTAAAACATAAAACTAATGTTTATTTTACTTATTTTAGACTTTTAATTTCTGTCTTGAGACTTGAATTTTTTTTTTATACATTCATTAGGAAAGATCTCATCTTTTATAATTTTTCACAAACAATGGCAACAAGATGGAGCAGCGAATTCACAGCTGCAGAACATCGCGATTTACAAGTATATTTATATATAAATATATTTATTTATTAAAATTTTATTCCTTTTTTTTGTAATTTAAATATGAAATTAACACTTTTTTAGGCAAGTGCAATGGCAGTTGATTGGACTGGAGTTTATGTTCTCTTAGCAGGGTAATATTTATTTATTTATTTTGGTTTTCATTTTTTTAAAGTATTTTTTATATTTTAGTCGGAGATATTTAGCTATTAAAAATTTAGATGATCCCTCAGATTCGCTTCATAAAATTCTAAGGCACAGTAAATATGAAGTTGGAGCGGCAGAATGGAATCCTAGTTCAGCAAATAAACATCTTTGTGCTATCTCTGTAAATATTCATATTTTCTCATTTAGATATAATATATAAGTATTGAGTTTCTTTTAAAATAATAATATTTAATATTTAGAATATACAAACATCCAATAATCAAGCTAAGACATTTTTAAGAAAAGTTGGTTGCCACAAAAAGTCTAATAAAATTCAAAATATTCATCTATTCATCCGGTGTAGGTTTTTTTTATTGTAGAGAAGTTAGGATTGCAGAATGTTTTCTGCCCATTCCAAAAAAAAATATCTTAAATATTCAGATCATTTATTAAAAAAACAATAGCCCTTTCAAGTTTGTGTCCTGAAAATATTTGAAAAAATTTTGATTTCTTTTTATCTTTATTATTAATTCTATCTTTGACTTTAAAAAAACTTTATATTGCCAACTATAAGTAAGTGTACTAGGAAGATTTATTTATAAAAAAATCTTATTTTTAGAGTAATCAAAGAGTTGAAATTCTTTCCTGGGAGAATGGAGGAGAATTAAATCAAATTAATACTCTCCGATCTCATACTCGTGTTGTTAGCGATCTCAATTGGCATCGATTTGATGCTAATCTTCTTGCCACGTGTTCGATTGATACATTTATTCACGTATGGGATGCTCGAGATTTTCGTCGACCTGCTCTCTCTCTCTCTGCAGTTGGTAAATACAAAATACACTATTACTCTTAATGATTTAATTATTATATTAAAAATTTGTTTTATTTATTTTTGTATAAATTGTAGCCGGAGCAACACAAGTGAGATGGAATCGTCTTTCAAGATTTTTGCTTGCTACCGCACATGAAGGTGACATCAAACTATGGGATCAAAGAAAAGGAACAGCTCCTGTACAATATTTAACAGCTCATTTAGCTAAGGTATAAGAATTGAATATTAATTATTCAAGATATTTATGAAATGTAAATGCTTTTTTTCCATTGAATTTTATTAAAATTCTGACCTCTGGAAAAATATAAATATACACACTTAGACCTAGGCCAATCTAAAGTAGCTTTCTTTATAAATGATTAAAGTGTGACTCAAATAATGACAGCGATGTCATGATGGCGATAATTGTTCCTCACAGAAGTCTTGTCTCTTCTTTTATGCTAAAAAATAATGTCATCTAGAATTTTATAAGTTAAATTTTTATTTATTTTTACTAAATTTTTTTTTTAGATTCATGGTTTGGATTGGAGTCCAATACATGAAAATAAACTAGCAACTTCAAGCCAGGACTGTACTGTGAAATTTTTTGATATTACAAATCCACGACGAGCCGAAAGCACATTAACAACCAATTCACCTGTTTGGAGAGCTAGATATACGGTATATCCCAATTATATAATTAAGGCCTGGTTTTTTATTCCCTAATAGTAAGGCAAAATACCTATCAAAAAAAAGAAAATAACGTTTCTTCATTAATCTAAATTATTTGTGTTTCGATTATTATATATTATATTTATATACATTAATATCTATAATAATTATCTATTCAGAGGAGAAGAAACCGGGCCAAAATATTTATTAAATAATTTATCATAGACTATTAAAATTATATTTTTTAGCCCTTTGGTCAAGGTTTAATAACGGTAGTGGTTCCTCAATTAAGACGTGGAGAAAATTCCCTTTTGCTTTGGAATATTTCCAATCAAACTGCTCCTGTACATACATTTGTTGGACATACCGATGTCGTATTAGAATTTGAATGGAGAAAGCTCCGCGAAGGTATTTTAAAATTCTACTAAGCCTCATTTTTTTAAATCTTTAATTATTATTTTTTTAGATTCTTCAGATTATCAGCTTATTACTTGGTCAAAAGATCAGACGCTTAGAATTTGGAGAATAGAACCTTTTTTACAAAAGGTAAAATTATTACAAGTTTTAACACAAAGCTCTCTCTTCCCCTTTCCCAACATATTTTCTTTAAGAATCATTGGTACTGACCACTCTAGTGATTTCCAATATTATTTTAAATATTATATTTTGGAAAGTATTGGTATTACTACGACATTAGTATATAAAGTACACGAAACAGTTCTGTTTATTTATAATGTACTCTTCTTTTCATCTCCCACATATATTTTTCACCTCCCATCTCTCATTGAGAAGCCATAAAGACACCAAAACTCACACGCTAGGAAATAACAGAAAGGAAATGCCAAAATAAAGGCCAAACAAGGATATCAATTGTGAAAAAAAATTCGAAGTTCAAAAAATAATTAAAAAGGAAAAAAATTAGATATTAAACGAGAGAGAACATTTGGGCCATCTTAATGAAAATTCAAGAGCCCGAAAATAAAATTTTTGAATTTAAGATAAATAACTGCAAGATGATTGTTTTGTCTGGGTATGTCTGCTACCTCCCAGACTTGAACCAGAGGCCATCCAATTTCGTGGCAGCGTATTCACTGCGAAAGTGGATGGTCCCATACACGCCCACTCAAAACAATAATCTCGCATCTTCTAAAAAAAAACACCTATTATTCAGTATGAAATTCTTGTTAACTTCATCTCACATTAGGAGATGTCTCATCATTTAAAAAAATGGGATTCACAATGAAAATTACTATATATATAACTTAATGTTTAATAAAGTCTTTTTTTAGCTTTGTGGACATGAATTGGATACTGACAGTACAGGAGCCCTTGATACTCCTGAATCAGAGTCAAGCAGCGTTGATATCGCCACTCCAGATGAACCGTTTCCTGCTCCACCTACTTTAGAAAGCATAACGAAATCATCAGAAACAGCCACCCATTCAACTGGATTTGCCTCTTCAGGGGGTGAAGGCGTGGAACGTGATCTAAACGGAGAATTTCTTTTGGTCGATGATCCAGGAATCGTCAATGGAAGCGATGCTCCTGTTGAAACGCTTTTCAGTCCTAATCAAACAAAACCCAAGACTCTTCAGCAAGAATTCTCGTTAATTAATATAAATATTCCAAATGTTAAAGTTGAAGCTGTAAGTTTTTTTGAGGTTTAAAAAATTTTGACGTGAATACGTTTTTAAATTCTGAACAATAAACACTAGGAGTTCGGGAGGAAAATTAAAGTAAACCAAACTGATATCTTCCGATAGCTTTAGATGATTAGGAATTTGGATGATTTAAGATTTTTTCCAACAAGTTCATGAACCAGTCACATTATGAAATATGCATGTAAAATATGAAAAAATTACCATTTTCAAAATGCGCATGGCTAAGACAGTATACGGACAACTCTTTAAAGGAAATACTTATTTGAAGAAATTTATAATGTATTAAAATCGCCATGTTTAAACTCCCATTCTCTAGGGTTCTCAATAACGAATTACTTTTCTTTTATATATTTGTTTTTCGTCATCAAAGGCCATATAGATTTCAAATAACGATAATTTGTTCTGGTATATAGAAATTTGACGATATCCCCCATATTTGGGTAAATGTTGTGTGGCCAATTATTTTAAATAAATTTTATCGCTCAGAAGCGAACCACTTACACTCTGAAATAAGAACATTGCCTCTACTCCAATGAGCAAGAGAGCTCAATCTATTTTGACTGCATAGAATCAACAAATTTTAATATAATACACTTCAATTTGTGCATAATATAATGATCTAAATCTAAATACCCCTTTGAAGCGTTTTAACTCTGATACGGAATAACAATAGTGAGACAACTGAGTAAAAATTTGCCTTTGTTGCCAACCCTTTGCGAATTATTAAGCAGAAATTTATTAAAGGAAAAATCTCGATTAGAAAAGAGTGGCGATTCAAAAAATTATTTGCATAAAGCCAAGAATCCTAACTTATTCACGTTAAAAAAGTTCAGTCTTGTTCTAAAAGAGTCTATGTTTTTTATGTTATCTTTTCTTATTTTTATTAGATGGATGCAATTCGCCGTAATTGTACTGTTACAGCCACAAGGGATAATCATTTATTAGTACTTCAAGTGACTTTTCCTCCGAATTATCCATATAATGCCGTCCCTACATTCCAATTTGGACCAACTACAACTGTTGACTCAGCAATTACAAATAAATTGCTTAAGGTGTTAAAACATACCGCTCAACAACGAGTAAAAACAAATAAATCCTGCTTAGAGCCTTGTCTAAGACAATTGGTTAACACTTTGGATCAAGTAAGTTAGTATAACCTATTGATTATTAAATTAATTATAAAGAATATTAATAATTTTTAGCTCGCATTAAATGATGAAACATTTGATAAGAATTATCAAAGGCCTTCTTCATCTTCATTTATGGAATCTCCTAGTATTTATACTAATCAAGATTTTCAGAATTTTCAAGATGCTTATGTGCCTTTTCCTCGGACCTCAGGAGCAAGGTTTTGTAATGTAGGTCAGTAAAATTAATAATAACAAATGAATTGAAAAAAAAAGACAATACTGTAAATAAAAAAGGTTTGTGATAAAAAGAAGAAATTCCCTTAATTGGGAAGAGATTGATTTTTTTTAATGGATCTAACCAGAAAGAGCAAGAGAAAGTGAGTGTGGAAAATCAAAGAGAAGATATTAAAAGATTTTATTCAGGTTGTATTTGAATGATTAATGATGATAAGTGTTGGGAAAAATTGGGGAAGGAAGATTGTTCCAGTCGTGAGAGGCATGGGAACAAAGGAAGAATGGAATAATTCTGCTAGTCATAATTTTGATGACATACTGATGTTAAGAAGAAGTCTCTCTCTTATATTTTGGACAAACCTTATGGAGAAATGATGGATTTTAACTCGGCAGAGCATCGACTATGATAATATCTGTAAAAAATGTCAGTGCAGAGACATTTCTTCTATGGTCTCCAGATAGCATGTATTATATTTTAGATTATTCTAAAATAATACTGAATTTAATAGTATTTAAGAGCACAAGCTTCTGTGAAATAAATTTTATAACCAAATAAATATTAAATACCATTGATTTTATTTTAAGTTTTGAAAGTCAAAAATTGCCTCGTGCCTCGCGGTTCTGTCGGTACGAATACCATAGGTAGGGAATCGCTGATCTTAATAATACATTTTTATAGTTTTATAAAATAAAATTTGATTTTTTTCAAAAACATAACATAGACATAGACAACACAAATCATCTTTAAATGTTACATTTCAAAATTATTAAATCATCTTCGTATAATCCTCACAAAACCTGTCAGCATAAAAACAATTGGAGATAATATTTATTATATAAGACCTTTATTCTACAGCAAATATCCATATATCTTTATCTATAATGGCATTATTTCTTAACTTTATTTTATAAAATTGATTATTTTTTAGGCTTATTGGTTGTATTTGGACGACCACATTCCACTCGTAGAATGTCAACTCGCCTTGATAGTCCGACTCCTCGTTCCATGTCTGCTCTAGGTGGAAGTTTAGGTGGTCCAACGGCAGCAGCATATTCACATATATATAGCGCACCGACGCCAGATGTCAGCCGTTCTTTGTCCTCTTTTTATTTTCAGGAACCGGTAAAAGTAATTTATTTAAAATTTACACTTGATAATTTTATTATGGAATATAATGGATTATCTTTAGTTTTTTTATAAGAGATTTTTCAAAACAAAATTTTAGATCTCAAATATTTTAAAAATAAAATTCCTTTTTTACTCTAATTTTCTTATATATGAAATATAGTCTATTTATTGCATAAAAATCCGCTATTGAAGTTGAACGCTATATTTTTGATTTTATATATGTCAATTTATTTTATCAGCTAGTAAATCGCACACGCACAAGAAATTCAAAATCTCTTCGAGATGGAATGAGATCAACGCAATCAAAAAAGACATCCAAAGCTGTAGTAAATATTTACGATGCATCCTCTTTATTTTTCATTCATCGCGAACTTGGCGAAAAATACATGTAAGAAAAGATATATTTAAAAAAAGGAACTTTTTTAATTTTGTGTGATTTTCTATTTTAGATTTGATCCTCACGATTTACCAAATATGTGCCATCGCAATTCAGCTCTTGCAAGTGCAGTAGGAAGACGAGATCTGGCACAGGCCTGGACATTAGCTGCTCTCTCAGCAACTCCCCTTTGTCCAGGAACTCCTGAATATGAGAATGACATCCCTTGGTCATTTCATCCTGCTGGAAGAGCTATGATTGAATCCTTGTATGCCATATATAATAGAAAAGTTCTAACTTATATTTTATTATTTTATTTTTATTTTTAGAATATTCCATTTCGCCCGATTGTCTGATATTCAAATGACTGCAATGTTGTGTTGCACTTTTGGCACTCGTACTGAGAACCAAGAGACTTATCGTCAAAAACAACTAAGCAAGTCTGTCAATATCAGTGTAAGATTTTCATTTCATTACTAAAATTAATTAACTTATAAGTTTTATTTATTATTCATGAGTAAAAAGATTTAATTCTAAAGCATGATTTTGGGTTGAAATTTGAAAATGCTATTATTACTTATTAATAACCAGTTTTTATTGATTGGTTTCCTGCATGAAAAGGATTTTTCTTGTTTTTTTTTTTTAAATAGTAATAGTAGGTTTTCTTCATTTGTGTCTATTGCACCCTACTACCTAGAAAATTTTACTCTCAGACGATGGCTATATAACTTATATTTTTTATTAAACATTTTCCTAATACTGCGCAAAGTATTATTGATGGTCAAAAAATGTACTCCGCAGACAGTGCTATACAAGTATCTGTTGCCAAATGGTTGGAAATTACTCTTAGAGCAAATCAAATATTGAATATTTTACCTTGAAAAATTTAGTGCATATAATATCAAGAGAATGTTTTATTGGTTACCTTATATTAGAAAATATACATATAAAAATAATATACATGTTTTGATGGGAGAAAATGCTGTGTACTTAGATCAGTGAATAAAATTTCTCAAAAACGAAAAAATGTTCGATATTTAAACTTATTACAAGTATTCACTATCTATGTGGGAATGTGATAGCAATGTTTTGGAAAATATATATATATAAAGTATAAAATTTCTAAAATTAATCAAAAATATGTGAGCCTTTTAGTTGGTCAGAATTTGGCGTGGATTTCTTTGGGAGTGAAATCCAAGATATCTGTCCTATCCGTGAAGTCTAAGCTTTTGCACCAGAACAATGCTCACTCACGCATATCAAAGTTCTCAGCTCTACTCTTAATATACAACTTTATAATTGTAAAATATTACTTTTCTCGTTTAAAAAAAACTTTAATAATTTTTTCATGATTTTTTTTTAAATTCAAAGTAAACCTAAATAATTAATTTAATTTGTATTTCTTTAGATGAATATAGTCACTTTTTTTGTAGGACTGACATTATGTCTCTTTTATAGCGACATTCATCTGGGAGATGGTGGCTTAAGGTAAAGTATGGGTGCTTTCAAAGAAACAAATGGAGTGAAAGAATATGGGCTCCTTTCTATTTTTATCAATTATATATAAAAATAATAATATATGTAATATCTGTTCAGGGGTCTAAAATAGATATAATTCACTCTTCTGCATTTTACATTTATAAATTTATTGTTTTGAAAATAATTCAGAAAATTTTTGATGCGAAGCTTCAAAAAACTCGTCTCGTCCCAAAATTTTCATACTCTTCAAAAACAATAAATTAAAGAAACCTTGAAAATTTAAAAAATGAATTATCTAATTTCACCCTCTAAATATATATAATTATATATATATATATATTTTATCTTTTTGCATTGATTCGTAAACAGTTTCAAATCAGTTCCTTGACGTTTTGAGCATGAACACTTTATTTTGAGCATTCTAGTTGTATGTTATGCTTGGGCAATATGGTTTCAAACCATTGTCAAAAAAACCTATATATATATATATTAATAATCATATATGTATTATTTTTTTTTATATATAATATAAAGCTTCTGCATGCAAATTAAAAATTTTTAACTCATTTAAAATTTTGGTAAATGGGACTTTCAATATATCATACATTTCATTAGTGAACAGTTTGTTTTTAATTTAAATAACTTACTCACTACTTTTTACATTTTTATTATTGTTTCAAAAAAAAACAAGCTGACTACGCTCCTGGCGTGGACGCGAAATTATGCATTTGTGCGCAACAAAACACCCTTGTTACCTCGTCCTCCTCAGAACGCGTGCTCGCTGTGGATAGGACATAATATTTATAAATAACATTATAAGTCTAATAATCATTTCATTTTTTTTTCTTAATTTATAATTTTGCTTCTTGCTTGCGTTTATTCTGAAATTGTATTGTATTTAATATTAATCTAATACATATTTTTTTTTTAAAGATTTTTATTAAAGTCCTTTGATATTCCAGGCAGGAGGTTCTCCTTATCACACGATTCATCCCATTGACACCAGTTTGGATAGCTGGCACTATGCTTCTATGACCAAACAGAATCGATCTAATTCCTGGTCAGATTCTTTAGATGGTATCAGTTGTGGCAATATTGTAGAACATCATGAAATTAATGATCCAAATACAGAACCTTTTGTTCGACCATTCAAGTAAACTTTTTATTAATATTCCAAAATTAAAATATATATTCAAATATTTCTTGTTTTAAGGATTCTTGATGAAAAATTCACAACCCTCTATGATACGTTTAAAACGGTCTATGCAGATATCTTACATCGTTGGAATTTATTGGATGCTCGTGCTCAGGTTTGTTAATAAATTTTATAATTTTTTTCTTATCTTATGAATGCAAACCCCAAAAATTCGAAATTGAATTTTTAAAGCAAACACATCAACAAAATATTTCAAACTCTTTCCTGACTCAAATTGAATATTTAAGTTAGATATTTATTATGGATAAGACATTAATATTTTTATATTTTCGAGACCTACTCATTTTCAATTAGATATTAATAATCATTACAGTCATAAGTTTTTGAGTATTTTTTAACCGAGAGTCGGTCGAGTCCAGCGGTCTGGAGGAGGAAGTACGCCGATTTCCCGCAGAGGTTAGATATCCTGGATTCCATATGGAGACATATGGTTTTTGGCCTAACAGAAAAAATATACTTACAATATTCCTATTTTAGAACTCTTGTCTCGGTGTTCCAACAACTTTAGTTCGGGACGTTAATTGTCCCGGAATTTTTTAAATGATGCATACTAATAGGCATGTATATGTTCACCAACCAAATTAAATTTCACTTTAAATTTTTTCGAAAAACTATAAACCTTTCAAAAGCAGCAAGTGTTTCATTGTACAAATATTTTTATTACTGTAAATACAAGGCCTAAGTTTATTTGAAACAAAAATATGACAGTAATATAACAATATTTTATTAAAAAATATAAGTATATATAATATATTAAATATCAAAGGGAAGTATAGTTTGGGAGAACCAGGCATTTGGACCACTCGAATGGGCCCTTTGTGTCATTAACCCTATTAACCCCCCTACGTGGGCAAGAAGTTAAAGATATTGACATTGTCAGTATTGACAAGCTTAAAAGCCAAGGAGTGTGGACAGTCGGATGAAATTTATTTATAAGTGAGATATAACTGGGCAGATCAATTTATGTAGTGGGATCCGGAGAAAAAGAAAACCAGCCGTTTTTTTCAGGTCACTATACACCACTTTATTCAGCAAATATTTCGGCCAACATTACGCCGCCCATCCTCAGTGCCACAATGTGATAATTTTACTGGACCTGT
>JAAAKE020023050.1:0-10272 GCA_010014785.2 Anisolabis maritima | reverse complement strand
GTAGCACTGGAGATATACGACTCCAACGACATCTATGGACAAAATACGAAAAGACTTTTTCGACTACCCAATATTTAATTTCTATTGACAGTTGCATAAATGTTTACAAGTAAATAAGAAACATTAGATTATTTATTATTTTTTTATTTTTTTATAATTATAATAATTTGAAAATAAATCAATTTAATTTCTTCAAATTTGCTAAGCAATAACAATTAATAATGTTTGTCATTTGTGGTCGAGTTTACATGCTTATTTAGCAACAAATACAAAGAGAGTTTAAGAATTTGATAACTTATATGTCAAAATTTGATTAGTCATGTCCCCTGGTGAAGAGGTAGAGGTCTCGCCTTACGTGCCAAAGGTCAGAGGTGCACTTCCCTTCCTGAGCAATAAAAATTTATTTATATTATTGTATATTGGCTAGCAATTAATATAAATAAATAAAGACGGAGTCTAAAAGGACTTAGATGCCGATATAAAATAAAAAATTTGATAAGTTCCTTGTAATAAAAATTTTATAATATATTGAATCTGAAACTTAATATTATATGGAAATAATATTTATTCTCAATCTGCTTAGAGCTACAAGCCCTAGGTAGTCAGGTTCATAAATACAAATTTACAAATTATATCACATACAAAAAAACAATAAAAAATAAATCCCTGAACAGGGGACGGACCCTGGACTAGAGACTTATGGACTGACTTTTGGCAGAGTCCAAACTCCAACAGTAACAAATAGAAATATTTAGAGGTGTGAATTCGAAACTGATTCCATCTCTTTTCCTGCCTATATAAGTCAACTGAAAATCTTAAACTCGTAAGAAATGCTTAGTTTATACCCCCACTTAGTTGAAACCCACGGGCATAAATCACGGGAGATCGTGGGTGAATCATTTTTACAATTTACGAGTTTAAGATAAATAACTTAACATCGCGAAATTGATATTTTCTAAATTCTAAAAGGGAAAATTGTTTCCATTCCACTAGAAATATTTCATGTGTTCACTTATACAGATGCCATCTCCCTCTCTCTCTCTCTCTAAAGGCGTCAAAATATGGTTACAGCCAGAAATCGGCTGGGTGTAAAGTGTGTGTCTCCTTGCCCAGTTAATTTTGTTTTCGTTCCATATTGCTTGTTTTATTTGATTCATTAACACTATTTTACATTTAATCCCCTCTTCAAGGCCAGCTTTCCAATATGTCAGCTGGATTGCAGCCTTAAAGCATCACGACATCTCTAAAGAAAATTACTGAGTAGCAGCTATAAGTACGGTAGATTAATTTAATCTACTAATTTCACTATTTTTCATAGAATATTCAGATTTATTTAGAATTGTTTTTCAAACAATTATTGTATTTAAATAAAAACATTGACAAGAAGCGCCTTCTCATGGATTTTAATTGAACTAATCAATTAATTATAAAATTAAATTTAAAATACTCAAAAAAAAATACAAAATTTCATCTAAAATGTCTCTTTCACAATGTTAACCTTCGATGCCAAAGAACAAAATAAATAAAAATAATTTCGAAAATTTTTAAATGGAAAATGATAAACTCTTGTACACTGTAAAAACAATATATTTAGGTATATAATTTTTAATTTGTCAACATTACCAATCGCAATATTTCAAAGTTTATTTTGGACTACACTTCTCTTTTGAAAGATACCTTCCTGAACATTTCGTCTCATTCTGAGACGTAACCAATTTCTGGTTGGTAATTTAAATTTAAAATGGGAAAATACAACATCTCGAAGGTAAACAATTTGTTTATTTATAATTTTTCTCATTTTCTTATATATGACAGTTCCCTGTCTTGTCCTTGGGTTCCCGTTTCCTAGTATCAAGGATTGTGGATTTGAACTTAGTTGCCTACAACTAGTTTCTTTACCTCCCGCCTTCAGAGATTTTCATTTTTTTTTTATATTTTATTTAAAATGACCAATGCGGCTAGAAATTCTTATGGGTTCTGATGGAGCCAACAAGGGCTATTTTTTATGCTCCACTCCGTATAAATTAATAAATAAAGGTTCCAATTTCAATTTTCTCTAGGACCTGTTTTAATCCTCCCTAACCCTCTCTTCTTATTGTAAAATTTTTCCCTCCTATTTATTAAACATATTATTTATGATAAATAAATACACTCTCTCATTTTTTTGTTCTTATTGGTTGATTTAGATGATGATGATGATGATTTAGGCTTGAACTCCTCCTTCGTGTCATAAAAAATAAAAAAAAATAAAAAAAGGATAAAAGAGAGGCGAGTGGATAAGCAGATAGATTTCAGATTACGGATCTGAAGTTGCAACACAACTCAGGTTCGAATCCAGATTGCCGCAAAAAATTATTTAACTTTAGGATATGGATGGGCGCTAAGCAGCCAAATTAAAGCCTATTTATTTCCTTAAAGTTTTTTGATTGTATATCTTAATAAAGTCAACACACAGATTATATCCACATATTTATACAAGACAATAGAAGAATACATAATTAAAAAATATATTAAAATAAATAATTATGTACACCTTGTGACTCACTTCTCTTCCATTCGATGGACGAATTAAGTGTTGTCTGAAACGTATCAGATTTTAAGGCTTGCCTCCCTCTGGGGCAAGAAATTGGAAGATAATCTCACCCCTAATAATATGCACAAAGAGCCTAAATGCCTATCTATCTATAGATCTCTAAAATTTAATCTAATAAATATAAAACTAAAAAATTTAAAAAACCACACCGTTTCATTTCTTCCAAAACCCCGATTTTACGACATTTCTCTTAGTTATTTAATTTAAAGTAATATTTAGTATTTATAATTTTTATGATAATCTCCGTCCATATTTATTTAAATTAGTAGCAATTATAATAATAAATTTTATCGTTCAGAACTGGCCTTCCCTCTAAGAGTCCGAGACTCCGTCCTTTATTTTATTTTTTGGAGTACATAATCAACCCAGAGTACTAGCCACCTTTCTCTAAGTAAATCTTGGTAATAAAAATAATTTAATTAATTTTCAGGCTCTGGAGGGGTCTGCCATCATGATCTCCGTGAGGTTTACATCCGACCGTTTCGAATTCCTCAAATGACGACAAATGAATTGAACCTTGAACCGCACATTTATCAAAATAACTCCAATTATACGCGGATCGTTTATGAGCCCGTACAAAATCTTCAGAATCAATCACAAAGATGTCATCTATCAGCTCATATTCCATTTGAATTTATGCTAGTGAATCAGCCAACGCCAATGGACCAGCAACCAATTACTGTTCCACCTTATAACCCAGGAACTCCACCTCAACTCTGCTTTCCAAATCCATTTCTAACTTACTTAAGTGACAGCACTCAGAGACCACCTGTTCCACCTCCAGGTTGACTTTCAAATATTATTATTATTATTTAATGTTAATTACTGTGCGTAATAATTTGTAACATCTTGTAATCATTTTTAAGCACCTCCACCCCCAATTCCACCTCCATCACCAATATGCCATTCATCATTTCAACAACAACCACCACAACAACAATCGGCAAATTGCTATTCTCGTGAATTTTGTATGAGACAATCGTCATTTGGACCCTTTCAAAGACAGACGAGGCAAGAATATTATCATTATCAGGATCAAATTTCAAATAAAGAGAATGTGAACAAATGTTTTAAATCTTGTCAAACAAATAATGTAAGATTTCTCTTTTCATTTTTAACAGATATTATTCTCCAATCTGTGATTGGCCCAATTTTATTTAAAGACTAACTGATAATAATATGCTTCAATAAAAATAGTGCCATAGTTAGGGAGGAGGCGGAACAAGCAGTCCTTCAGGTTGCAATTTTGCGCGGCAATCTCTTAAGCTACAGGGACGGATTCTAGCTCTGCCATTGGTTAAGATTTTCTCATCTTTTCTTCTGGTTAATTGCCATTTCCCTTATATTTTTTAAAGTGATTTTCTGCATATGAGGCCATTTAGTCTTCGCTTTTATTTATATATATATTATTAATTGGTAGCCAATATATGGTAATACTAATAATTTTTTTAAGTATAATTTATTTTTATTTAATGACCTTATTTATTTATTCATTATCTAGTGAGATTGCTCTGTTTACGTATCCAATTCAAACTTGCTTTAACTTAGAGGAACTTTTTTTTGGTCTTAATATAAAGGCAGATGGGCCGCTCTGAATCCAAACACAAGATTGTTAGGGTCTTTCGGTCTATTAATTAAGTATTGCTAAATAGAGAGGGAGAACAAAAGGTTGAACCAAAATTTGTTTGGATCCTCTCTAAAAATAATTATTTCCGCATTTCTCAGATATGAAACAGTTTGTTTTTCCAAATCCGAATGTTTGATCATATAAATATGAGAAAATGACAATTGAATTTTTTTAATAAAAATAAAGAGATTATTTAGCAAATGTAAATTCTTGAATATTTTCTTCTAGTTATCCTTGAAATTAATATTTTTTTGTATTTTTTAAAGAATACCCAAAATGAAATATGCGAGAAATTACGGAAATGGGACCCACCAATTAGACCCGTTAAATTGTTTCGTCCCAAAATAGTTCCGAGAACTTTCAATGTTCCAACAACCACGGAACCCATCAGAAAAGAGCAATCATGCCAAATAGGTGCTATTTGCCTGCCCCAGCTCCGGCCTCATTCCCTAAAACAACCCTGCATTATTTGTAGAAAATGCCCAGCTACGGAAGCGAGAGAACCTCAAGTCGTAAGTTTATTCATTATCTTTTCGAATTAAATGAAATTAAAGTCTTCACAATGAGATAAGTGACTATCCGCAGATCAGAATTGTGTGAAAGGAGAGGAAGTCAGCCAGTATGGTAGCCTCTATCGAAATAAAACTTCCAATTTGTGAAACCTTTCGGCTTTATGACAAGTAAGCTTTTTTAGTTCAAGGGAGACTATAAATTTTGGACCAACTGATTCGGAGTTAACTTTTGAGGCTTTGCTGTTTTAGCAGAAATTAATTTTTCTACTGCACCATTTTAAATCATTTAAGACATTTAGAGCATAGCACTTAATAATAAAACTATAATTTGAAAAACAATGAGCTTTTTTTTAA
Organism: Anisolabis maritima; assembly: GCA_010014785.2. NCBI lineage: Eukaryota > Metazoa > Arthropoda > Insecta > Dermaptera > Anisolabididae > Anisolabis > Anisolabis maritima. The sequence goes on along the minus strand of JAAAKE020023050.1, from coordinate 5,186 downwards.
TGAAGCTTAGTTTGATTTTTAATTTACATATTTTAGTCCAAGAAAAGGCCGATACCTGATACTATTCAAGTAAACGTCTCGGAAAAAATTCAAGCTCCATATTGTTCGATTCATAATTGTCCACGAAGGTAATTTGCATATATATATATATATTTTTGGTTTAAATAATTTTTAATCGCTCTAATTTCCCAAATTTTTAATTTCACGGCGCCCTTTGAACCTTTTACAATGCATTCAGTTTATTAGGAATTTTCAGTAACATTAGCAAAAATTTGACTTAATTTAAAATTCAATAAAATTTTTAGACAAACCTTCAATTTCAATAAGAGTAATTAATTTTTGTTAAAAAAAAAAAACTTTTTCGCAAGTCATGGCACTTTGGAACCTTTGCTCTTGCTAGTTTGCCGATATTTCTAAAATAATTATTCTACTTTTTTCTGATTCATTATTAACTAGGATTCTAATCGCAAATTTAAATTTTCAGCTCTTCAAATGAATATGAAATCACAATTGCCAATGGGCAGTTGGCTGATGAAGGGGAAGGTGGAGTAGCAGTTTGTGTACAATCCTTAGAAAAGGACAAAGGGTGTGTGGAGAGTTGTCCAAGGAAGATCCCACAACAGGAATCGATTTCACAAATGCAAGATAAAAAATATGATTGTTCGATAAAACAGGATGCAAATATGAATAAAGATCAGGTGAAAGGAATGGGGCAAGACAAGCCTGTTTATCCATAGGGCCCTTTTTTTATTTCCCAGTCACTAATTGCATTTAATTTGTCCACAGAAAAATTTTGAAGTTGAAATAAAAACCAAAGATAAAAAGACGAGCGTCGAAGAAACTCAAAATCAAAATAAAGAGAAATAATAAAAGATTAATTTTATTGTAAATGAAAGTGTAATTACAAAAGTGAATAACCATAAATTTTTTAATCTTTTTTTTTTTTTCAATTTGCTAATATTAACCAATATTTGGATTTGTTTTGAGTTGATGCCCTATCGCTACCGGTAGGGTGCCAACCGCTGCTCTACATTATTTGTCCTCATTTAATATGTCTATATAATATTAATATTATTAGCCATTACTGTAATACAGAATGCAGTGGGTAAAAAACAAATGAAAAACTGGACAGAGGAATTAGTTTTCTTATAAATTCCTTCGAGCTATTTGCAGAAATACAATACTTTAATTAATCGTTAAAAAATTTATATCCAGAAAGTATTTACTATTTCTGTGTTTCTCCTATAAAAATATCTAATCATTCTAACCATACTAATAATGAACAGATTTTTATACAATGATCAACTTCATCGACATCATGCTAAAATAATTGAACAAAATGCCTAATTTTTTTTTTAGATATTTAGGTATTGAATTTAAAAAAACCTGAAAATTAACGTCTATTCTTTTTATATTGCCTGTGCAAGTGTTAATTTAAGGATCAAAAATTGTTTTCATAACTAAATAGCTTCAAAGCCACTAGACGTCTATCAGTGGAATTCGAAAGATGGGCAAAGGTTGTAGCTTCCGATGGAGCATACTTTGAATAAAGAAGGAATGATTATTTACCTTTCAATTCAATTTTTAAAAAAAAAATCCGCTAAGTCAAACTTATACCTAATTAAAAACTAGGGTATTCAACCGAAGAGCTCTCGTATTTTATTTTCCTTATAATATTTTCTGGCGATAAACTTCTGATGTAAATTGTGGTTTTTTTTTTATCTTCTGACCGTTTTAATTTATATGGGTGTGAGATATGGCGAACAAAAGCAGTATTTTAAAATTTTTTAATTGGCTTTTTTTTTGTCAAATTTATAATAAAGATATCATAGTTAGACTCCGAATTTATTTATTGATACCAATTGGTAGCTAATATAATATAAATAAATTTTGTCGCTCAGGACGGGAAGCGAACCATTGACCTTTGATACATTTACCTTGCACCAAGGGTCAGGGCAGGGCGGGTGTCTCATTGCTTTCCTTTTAAATTTTAGTTTTAGGTTGTCACGTCTTGTATACCGAGTCCAACTTTAATTTTTTTGTTCCTGGTGGGGGATCAGCTATTACTTTAAATATTTTTTTTTCTAATTGACTTATTCTTGGGGCAAATCGCTTCTGCATAGGTGAGACAAGGGCTTTCCATGTATGCCGGCGTTTGTTGGCATCCATTCTGATATTTCGTCTTTTATCTTCACTGCGGTCTATAACAGGTTGTTGAGAGATGAGGAGTAACCAAACTTGCAGAGTTAATATTAGTATGCTGTCGAAAGCTTTCTGTATATCTAAGGAAATTATTCCTGTTGCCTTTTTTGAGGAGATGAGATTTTATATTTGTTACTCTGGCAATTTGGTGACATGTAGAATAACCCTTTCTAAATCCAAAGTGAAATTTCGGAAGGATTTTGAGTCGATCAGTTTCATTCTCCAACAATGAGAGTATGAATTTTTCTGCTTAAAATTAACAAGAAACTGATAGGCCTACAGATAATTTTGGATCCTTCCCAAGTTTTCTTATGGGAATTAATTTGGCTTTCTTCTATATTGCTTCGAAATTAACTTAAGTTTCATGATGGCCTAAAATAATTTACTTATATAAAGAATTGTTTTTCTGGGTAGAAATTTAATAAGTGTTGGTGCTATCTTGTCAAATCCTGGAGTTTTTTTTTTGCTTTTGACTGATTTTATAGCTTCTCTAACCAATCCAGGTGATGTATTATTTTGTTTTTTAATTGTATGATTTTCCTAACGTCGTGACCAATTTCTCTTAATTCTTACAAAATATATTCTCGTGGCCTTTAAGTACTACTTTTACAAGAGCTTCTATGGAGAGTTGATAGGGTAATTTGTTTATTTCTTTTACTTTACAAATGTTTTGATAATCATATAAAACTTTGATTTGACTATATATGATAGTGTTATTAATATTTACACTGCATTCTAGGCCTAACACCGTTCCGTTATTGATTTAAAAAAACGTTTAGGATCCTTAACATGAATATGAATAATTATAGGAGGAGTTTAATTTTTCTTGGATTATTTTTAGGAGAGGGGAATAAATTTTCTTCCATTTTACAATCACTCTCTTCAAAGCGTTAAAACGATTTGAGGTAGAAATAGTACTGGTGAATAAGCAATTGTCATACTCTGCAAATCATAACTTATTAGATCAATTTTGACTAACTGAATCGTCAGTAATTAACTTCCTACTTTTATTAGTAGGAGATTCTTTAGCATGTGATTTGCCGTTGATCTTTTCACGGATTTCTGACTAAATAATTTACTTTTTGTTTTCCTTCATTTTGGACATTATACTCGATGATACTTTAAGAAACATTTCAACAAATGTTTTATTATCATGCAAAAATAATAAATAAACAAGAATAAACTATAATTAAACTAAATTTTAGGGGGAGAGAATAATTTACAAACTATGCTATGAAACTCAATCAACAATGATTATTCCATGCTTCTAATAGGAAGTTGATTGACTGGAACAGTCTGTCTGTCACTATTGGGATTTAGTCCTCTGCCCCTTATGATTAAATCGATTATAAATTTTGTCAAGTCCTAACGTATTAGAGTTTAATAAAAATTTTATTTAGTTCTCAAGCGCAGAGATTAGCTGAGGCAGATTGAGGTCGTACCATCCTTGTTAAGGTTTTGGCCAGGTTTTCCTTAACAGCATAAGGCGAATATCGAGATGGCTAATACGTCGTGTACTCCCTGGAGAGTTGATAGGGACTCTCCTGGTCACGTGTTATTACGCGCAATGTTTCATCATGTTTTTATTTTTATTTTCTTTCGATGGACATGTTATTTGTTAATGAGCATAAATTTCTTTTTTTTTTATATATATTTGTTTTGTTAATTGTTTGTTGTTTTGTATTATGTAATTTATAAATTTGTATTTGTGTTTGATTGGACCTAACCACCGAGGACTTGTGCCTCTATGCAGGTCTTAAATTTTATTTATTTTTTATTTACAAAAAAGTTATATGAAAGCTAATATATTTATATTTAGATTAGTTGATATTACGAAATTATCACAAAAAGTCAAAAGGAGAAATTAAATATTTGATATTTAATTTTTTTTCAACCTTAAATATAAATTCAACCACAATGTGATCTTTTTCAATATAATTATTATATTAAATATAGCAAAATATAACAAATTAATATGTTGGCTATTTGATAGCAAATAAAATTTAAATAAATTTTATCGTTCAGGACGGAAGACAACCCCTCTGATCAGGACGCAAGAACTAGACCTCTGATCTAGGGAATGGGCGGTTTAAACAAAGAAATACCCAATATATATGAGATTTCTAATACAAAATTTTATTCATCTAATATATTTATTTATTTATTTTTTGTGATATGGAAGCGTAAAAGTTCAACGCACCTATAATGACCAGTGGTCACTTACAACAAGGAAGAACAGGAGAAGGAGAGAACTTTAAAATGTTCTTGTTGAAGTTGGATTTGATTACGAAGTGTATTTTTTTTTTATTTAAAATATGTTTTATAAAAAAAGTCACTTGGAAATTTAATTAATTTTTACTTTAATTTATTTAAAAAAAAAATTTACTTTAGAGTTTCTCTAACTCTTAATAAATAAATAAGTATTAAATATTTTTTAATACAAATTAAGCATTGCTAATAAAGTATAAAATAAAGATAAAGTTCAAGTCGAAAACCTATAATTATCTTAAAACGATTAAAAATATATCTATTTAAATACAAAGGTGGAAGTTGTATTATCCTCCTTAGATGTTGCCAGCACCTCTAGTGTTTATTTTGTAAAACTCAACTGATTGAAGTAAAGTTAGCATCAGAATCATTAGAGTAAAATCTATAAAAAATATGTTATTAATTTTTAATAAATATTTTTAATTATTATATATTTAATCAATAAAATAAATCAAAATAAAACTAAAATGATGAAAATTGAAAATTATTTTATTACTTGAAAAATTTGAGAAATTTTTGGAAATGATTTTAAAAAAAATTAAAACGATGTTTTTTATATTTTGAAATTATAAAAATATATACAGATGAATTTTATATTATAAATTAAATATTCTATAAATTAAAAAAAAAAAAAAAAAAAAAAAAAAAAAAAAAGAATAATGAACGCACTCTACCTTTTTTTATTCTTTAAATTTTTTTTCCGCGTTATTTTCGTT
>JAAAKE020023039.1:0-10273 GCA_010014785.2 Anisolabis maritima | reverse complement strand
CACAAACACGAACCATTAGGACAAATACATAGGTTACAATATTTATACAAAATAATAGTCTTAAAAATAAAAATTAAGAAAGTCATAAAATGTCTCAATATATATATATATATATATATATACAAATAAAATAATAAACATATAAATGCACTTCAGATCATCAATACAAAACAGGCAAATAAACACAATAAAAGTTTCAAATAAATAAATGTCCCAAAACAACACAACAGTCTCTCCTCCATAAACCCAACTCACGCTCATTCATTTAAGATGAAATACCTCAATCTCATCGCCGAAGGCTTAATGGCGACATCGCTCATACCAGCCACTAATGAGTCCAGATCCTCCAGGGAGTCCAAACCCACAACATGCCCAATATGGAAGCTGCTAAAGGGCGAATATACAATAATATTGTGGATAAAGAGATTCAGCTTTTTTTTTTATTACATATTGTACATAGTTTTAATCCTGAATGTTACTGTTTAGAGATAATTTTACAAAGCGTTTGCTGGAGAGTCTAATCTGAGCTAAGAACCTTTTAAAGTTAAAGCATATATTCCATGCAAGATATTCATATGGTCCTTCTATATGGGACAATAGAAGGGCGGATTTAAGGAATGGTCCGTAAGTTGAATTGTGAATAAATTCAAGATCCGCCTCACTGAGTTTCTCCTCATATTTCTCCATTTGCGTGTCAAGTATTGATGTTATTTCTTCTGGACAATTCAGATTCAACCCAATGATTGAAGTTAATAAGAAACGAACCTGCGCCACCCAGTTAAATCTTATATTTTCCTTTCTCTCCATTGCCAAAAGCCTCACAAAACAGACTCTAGGGTATCTTTCCTCTTCCCTCCGCAAAACCCCTCTCAACCATCTTAGAGTAATCCTCAGAACCTGACGTGTCCCATCTCCAGCCTGACCGTTGCGTCCTGGTAGCCATCTGCCATTCTGACATATTTTTCTATTCCACTTAATATTTATTTAGTGGCGAATCTTGAAATCGGAAAATGCCTTTTTTTAAATCATAGCTTATAACTTATTTAGGGTTGAAAGTAAATCGAATTTTTTATTTATTTAATGAAAACATTTTAACGATAACCGCTGAATGAAAAGTATTTTCATCTACACGATATAAAAAATTTCAATCCTCAATTATATTAAAATTAAATCCTATTAAATTGAATTGCCATGTAATCCAACTTGGCCCTAAAGAGATAAAATGACAATTTTTTCATTAATAAAGCACAACATGGTATTCTTTTTTGTCTCTCACTTTAAATGGAAAAATAAATAAAGATTTTTGTTTACATAGTGGAAAAAAGTATTTAATTGGATTTTCTTTTTTTTTTTTTATTGCCTTATTGAGAGAGATAGAGAGAGAGGAGGACTCTAAAAGGGCAAGATTAGAGACCCTGTTATTTTCTGAATCGGATTTAAACTTTCATAGTTTGTTCCATAATTTTACACAGTGATTAAATTTACTAAATGTGTGTGTGTGAAATAAGTCAAATCATATTTAGCCGAGAGGAATAATCAGGTCGCAGCAAGCAAGAAACACTTTTGGCAAAGTCGTCAATTTTCAACCCTTAAAATGAACTGTTTCCCTTTAACAATAACTTAGAGTGAATTCTAAAAGCTATAAACTTTAGCTATTACCTTTGAGGGAAAATAACTCTGGCATTTCTTAATTGAGATATTAATTAGAAGATTGATAAAGATTTAGAAGATTATAATATTGCTTTCTTATGGGTGCCGTTCTATTAACTAGGAAATATTTGGGTTGAAATTAGCCATCTATAGGAGGATCATCCCTTTCATCCAAAAGGACAAATTTGGTCCTAATGGTTTAATATTCGATTTAAATCAGAGGCTAACTTGAAAATTTCCAAATGCCCGAGTTTCAAGGGAAGTTTCCTTATTAGAAAGTTAGAATAAAATAATGGCAGGATGTGGCTGGTGATAATATCAATATAATATAGAAAGAGGGTTGCAGCCAGGTAAGAGACTATTTACATTCGGCTTCTGCATTAATTGCCATCTTCAGCCTTTTAAATAGTATAAAGATTATTTATTTATTATATCTTTGTACAAAGATTGAGAAGTTTATAATATTGCTTTCTATTCCTTCTGTTGCTCTTCTTCAAAGATACATTTATACTCTTCAAAAAGCAGAAGATGGCAATTTATGCAGAAACCGAATAGAGTTTAGAGGCTCATTTCTGATTGCAACCCTCTTCATAAAGCCGAAGACGGTCTGCGTAGCTAATATATAGCTGTTCACCGAAGCATATTTATTGCAATGAAAATTTTTATGATCAAATTATGATTTTTATTCTCACTTATTATTTATCCGAATTCGCTTCTCGCCCTATCTCGTTCCTCATTCTTTGTAAAAATTTTCGACTTTAACGAATTTTTATGTTTTGATACTTCTTTAACCCCAAAAATATGACTTTACTATGTTGTTTCTGCGTATCTGTCACCCCTTTTTCTTTTCCAATTTGTACTTTTTCATATACGTAGTATAAGGAAAGTATCGAAATCTTCAAAAAAATTCCATTTGGATTGTTCTTGATCTCCCAAAGTCTATTTTCGAATTATGTCTGTTTGTTAACAAGATAACTGGAGCACGCTTTAATGTAAATCAACCAAATTTTCATGCATTTCGACACAATCGTAGATCTCTATCAACCTTTGGGCTATTTCCAGCAACCGCAAGTGGTACTTTACCTGAAACGTTTTTTTTTAAATTTGTGTTAACTCACCTATATATGTATAATCGAAATAGTTGAATGGAGGTCACTCCCGATTTTTTTAAATCGGAAATGTAGGGGATATTACCTAGAAACCTTCAAAATTAAAAAATCCTTATTTTGTCTCACCATATACTTATTCTTCGTTTTGTGAAAATAAGATTTTTTGGAACATTTTATTAAAAAGATTTCATAAAAAGCTATTATTTTCATAATATAATACTCATTTGTTTAAATTATATATCAATATTTTTTTTAAACAACTTAGCTATTTGCAAGTTTGTTTTTGCTCTTTATTTTTTTATAGGAATTATTAATGATTATTACTGTTTACAACATTTAACATTTATTATATAATATATACAATACTATAATTCGTAAATATTTTCTGCCATGCTGATTTACTCTTGTATCGCGAGATGATGGCGTTACTCTCGTAGGCTGCGTGCAGAGTTTGACGTTTATTTCTAAAAGGAAGCGGTTAAGAATAAAAAAAAGGGAGGATGAACAGGTTAATTATAATATGATATTACTCAAATTAGGCTTTAATGATTCCTATATCTTGGGGCCTGATGTACGGGGCATCAAAAAATTAAAATAAAAAATATTTTCTCCTTGAAATGTCATGAAATGTTTGAAATATTATCCTTGAACTTGAATATAATGAATGCCTCTCTGATTAACAGAGTATTATATCAAGGCCAAGATGAGTCTGCGGATTTACTAACAAATAAAAATATAGAAAATAATTAGATTAGAATAAAATATAGTAGGCTCGATTATCCGGACTAATTGGGACCAGGGACCGTCCAAATAATCAAAAATAAATTTAAAATGATACAAGTAAAACATATATAATAAAATAAACATATATAAAATATATACAAATGTATATATGAAGCCGGAAATCGTGTGACCTTCATCCTTTTTTCAGGGCTAAAACAAAGTTGGGCTCTTCTTATTGAGTGTCCTAATAATTGAGTTTTTACTGTATACAATTAAAAAAGAAGGAAAATGATGAAATATGATGAACAAATAAGAAACTAAAATAAATTGAATAATAATTAGCAATTAATTCGGATTGTCCTCTCTCTTTCATTCATTTAGATTAGTAGAAGCTATGATATCGCTAATATGGGTCAAGAGCGAGATATGGCTGAGGCTTATGGCTTTTTGATTTCCTCGGAATAATAATTAAATTATTTTTATACGGAATAATATCACTTTTAACAAGAAACAGATAAGATTTCGTTTTACTATTTTTCTACTGTTCTATGGGGATTGAGCATTTGAGAAGCATTTGACACTTGAGAAGCGTGTACTCCTACTTTCCTCTCGTACAAAGTAAAACCACAATGACGCCATGACGTGATTAAACAATTCGTTTGAATTGTTGCAACTTACCCACGTGTTGACTATCATTTAAATAATCAATAGAGGCAATCAATAAACCATTTGTACTATATTTTTAATAACTATTGTAAAATTTAATTGATTTGATAAATTATGTTATTATTAATATTTTACTTGGAAAAATTCATTTATTTTTTAGGAAATACCAGCTATAAATAAATGTTTTAGTATTTAAATTTAAATTTTCTCTTGAAATTAAATAGTGAAGAAAAATATCACAACGCCAAAAATTCTATTTTGAAATTTCAGCGTTTTGAGGTTAAAAAAAAATGAGTTCGTAAGGTCAACGAACAAAATATTTCAAAAACAAAAAACCTTCCAAAATTTGATTTTGATTCCTTCTAATAAAATTTTTAAATTATTTCTAAATAATAGGATTATATTAAAATAAACACTTGCTTTTTTTTTACCTTCTTTTATTTGAATATTTATACTTAAAATATCGAGGGCAACTTAAATTAGCTGAAAATTTTGTGACAGACTTTAAACGGTCCCATTTATTTTATATTATAGAAGGAAATTATATTTCAACCCGAAATTTTCCAAAATTATATATTCATCCTCATCTATATTTATTCCTTCTACCAGTCGTCATATGTTAGGGTCTGAGCCGTGTGCTTTTTCAAATAACTATATATATTAATGGATTCATTTGGGGCGGGTCCCCTTTCCTTCCTCAAGAGAAAGCATCATTCAAGGAGTTGAAAAATTTTTTGTCTTAGGCCGAATGCTGGATTAATGCTCTAAAATATTATATATTATATATTTTTTTTCAATAATTCGATTAGTCTGTAGTTTATTTGCAAGAACATGATATAAAAAATGCGCAGCCTTTTATTTAAATATTTTCATTGTTTTCATCAGGTCTTTTCAGCGTTCAGTATTTAAAGTGATTGTACGTTGAAAAAGACAATGGTTATCGAAACGTCATAAAAATATTTAATAAAAAGGCTGCGCATTTTTTCCTATAATTTTTTTAAAAATCAAATTGCACACATAGTGATGAAGGTGTAAATGAAAAAGTGTCACTTCTTTTAAATAGTAGATCAAATTGAAATATTTACGCCTGACGTTTAAATATGAAATAGCCCAATCCCTTGGTGCAGAACTAGAGGTCTGGCTTCATGTACCAAAGGTCAGTGGTTCGCTTCCAGACCTGAGCGACAAAAATTTATTTATATAAATTTTATATTTAAAAAGTCAAAAATAATTGCATCCACTAATGGGTAGATCATTTGATTGCCTATTTTTCAGCAAGAAAAAATGAACTTATTTAAATTCATTCCATGGAACCTCCCTACGGTTATTAAAAATAAGACCTCTGATATTTAATTACCTAAATAAAAAATAAAATATAGAAAATAGAATCATTTTTATTTTTTGGAAAAATAACAATCTCATTCTTCTTCTGCATACAAACAACTACCCTACTTGTTGACTAATTTCAAAACGTAAATTGTTGATGTTTTCAAAATTTGTTTTCACAATGAATGTTTGTAACCTGTTCAATTTAAAAACTACACGCGTTTTCCCCTTTCCCTTTTATAACACTATAATCCAAAAGTTACACTATTCTCTTTAAATTAGAAAGTTAGGAAAATTAATTATTGACTGTCTATTCATTTAATATAATAAATGAGAATGTACCTTTTGAATTACAAAGCTGGAGGTGGAGGGAAGCGAATAAGGGATGTGACCTAGTTTCCAATGATAACTAAAAGGTCAGCTAACTATTAGACAGCAGAGTTTTTGATTAAATACAATTTATATACTATATGTGTATAAATGTATGTCTCAGCTGACGATAAAATAGAATGAAAAATTTTTTTATGGAGTGAATTTTCTAACAGCGAATATGTTTCGAAATGTAATCAATATTTTTGTATGTGTAGTGTATATACGTGAAATATTTTTTATAAGAAAAAAAGAGAAAAAATAAAAAGAAATGAAAAATTGGAATAGCTTTGATGTTAGTCTTCTATAAATAATATATATATAGACTTAAAAAAAAATATTCTTGTTGATTTATGCCTAAATCATTCATGTATTTATTCTTATGTGGGCTAATGCTGGGCAGATATTAAGGATTTGGAAAAATAAAACAAGTCCTTTGCTTATTTTGCCTGCACTTTTACTAAGAAAATATTAAGATAAATAATTGATATTAGCAATTTTTTTTTTTTTTTTTTATTATCTGGAAATTCATTATTTATCACATTATATTAGCAACAGCCATAAAAACATCACGTTAATGGCTACCAATTTAAATTAAGTAAGGATAGACTTAATTGGTTGAAGATAACCGTTGAGAAATTATTAGTAGGTAGAACTTTCAACCAAGGAAATAATATTCCGTTTTAACGCTTTGATATCAGTGGGATGACATAGGGTTGTTTTGCAAATCGTCGCGCTAGCTCTATCAATATAAATTTTATAATATTTGCGAATGCTCTATTTACAAGGGTGTACACCTTTCACTATTTACAAAATCTCAGGAAGGAAACATACAGAGAGATTCTGTCCCCTGCCAATCCAATGGGGTGAATAAACCATTTTATTTTTATTTAACCGGGGCTCTTAAACTCGGATCATTCCACTGAATGAATAAAGTAAATTTATCCAAGAGATTAAAAAGTAATATTAAGAATTGTATCTGAATCATAAACTAATTATGATGAAGCGGGATGATGTTTTCACTGGGCCGGGATGCTATAGATATGATTTCTATTTTATTTACTTTTTCATTTATTCGTCTCTTTTCTCTAACTTTTAATATTTATTTCCATCTTATTTTGTTTATTTTAATTAATCCTTTTTCATTTTTCCACACTCTTTCTTTTCTCTTTCTCTTTCTATCTATAATTGCATTTGAAATTTTTATAAAATGTAAAATCATGGAACTTTTGTAATGAACTTTTGTAATGAGCAAACAGTAAATAAATAATAATTATAAATTATTAAATTAAAAAAAAGATAACTCGTTACATCATAAATTAATTTATTTCTGGAAAATAGACACCCGAAATGATCAACTCATTGAGTTGGTGATGCTCCTTGTAAGCAAAAAACTAACTAATTTATGCACCTCATCATGGTAGAAGTAACTCGGATAGTTCATTGAGTGATGAAGGAATTTTTAAAAATTCTTTTAAATACCAAACTGAAAATACTCAGGGGCTCACATCTGGTGAGTACGTGGATGGCGACCACGGGTTTCCCGAGCTAAGCCTGGCATTTCTTCTTCTCCCGGTATGCCAGTCTTTCCTCCTCCCTTCTCATCAAATGCCTCTTCTTTCACTCCCATTTATAACCTAATCCAAGGAGAAAGAAAGAACATAAAAATAAATTAGAAAATTCCGTCCAAAAATATGTTTATAGCATGAATAAAAAAAAAAAAAAAAAAAACACTGATAAGAGATGACCTCAACTTATCAAATAAATAGATCGATTTTTTACTTTTTTTTAATTAAAATTTTCTATTAAGATGTACTTGTTGATAGTATATATGATTGTGGTGTAATTTTATTTTAAATTAATATCAAAGTTATATCTCCACACGGGATGATTAATGTGAGGAATAAAACCCGATATAGTTGATCTTTTATGATGTTTTATTATCCTAGTCTATTGACTTTCGACTTTTATGTGGTTTTTAATAAAATATTAATAGTAAAGAGATATGCACATTTACTTTAGATAAGCAGTTCAAGGGAAGGATGGGTTTTAAAAAAAAAATTAAAATGAATAAAAGATTTAGCAATTCAATAAGGTATTTGTTTAAATATGGGCCATCGCAAGAAGAACTCTGAGGGAGATGGGCTGATTTTTCTTTGTGATTAACTGAAGACTTATCACTAGCATTTGTGAGGTTTTATTGAATGATTGGGAATAATCAAGTCTCTTCTTATATTAGACTGGCTAATTTTCTCTTGAATTTTCTTTCAATTAAATGGAAAAAAATTTCCCACTCAGAAGAAAAAAGGCTAAATTTTATTTTTTTTTATTCTCTCTGAGTATGTGATAATCCATAGACTCCGGTTGAATTTCCAATTGCCCAAAATTTAAAATTTCCCCTTATGGTAGTATTTTATATGAATTTTTTTTAATTTTCTCAAATTATATTGACTTGAATTAAATAATATACATAAGCAAATAAGTTTCCGTTATTATTATGAAAAAAACTTTTATTTGAAATATTTTCCATTTCTTTTTTAATTTTTTGTCCCCCAGGCCACCTTGTTTGGACCATTTGGGATATTTCACCAAGAGATAGTAAACTGAATTTTGTATAGATATATATATAATATAGACAGGTTTGTGGTGCACAAAAATAAAAAATACTCAACCTTTTTATAAAAATAATTTAATAAAAATGCTGCGCATTTGTATATTATATCTTTGCAAAAAAAATTCCAGCCCTATCAAATTAGTGAAATGTTTTGAATTCAATTTTTCAATTTTATCAAATTAAATGTCAAACAGAAGGTATTTTAAAAACTTGTGTATTTTTGTTTGATAAGTGGGGGGGGGGGGGGGGAGAGAGAGAGAGAGGGGGTAGTAGAATTTATCCTTAATGAGAATAAAAGATTTTTAATTTCGTTATTTCATTAAAATTAAATTTTAATTTTGAGAGAATAAGCGATGCTCCAAGTACAATAAATTTATATACAAGTGTCGTATATTATTTTATTCGGGACCAGGTCTAGAATATTATATGTTAGTTAAGGAAAAAATTTTATTTCACCCTCCTTCGATTTTTAATAAAAAAATAAATTCTCAATATTTTGATCTATTTTAATATAAAATTTTAATCCATTCGAATAGTTAAAAAAAAAAAACCTTCATACCGTATATATAATATATGAATTAATTCTAAATTTATCATTATTATCATTAACTAATCTGTTTGGATAATTCCCTCTCACTCTGTTGAGAAGAATTATTGTTTCGTATAATAACAATCGATAGCAGAAGAGATTGTTGTAAAATCACTTGCGATTAAATCAACATTTATATTAAACTCATATGATGGTTGAGTTAATTAATTTTCTGACAACTTGGAATTAGAATTGATTTTATATATATATATATACATACATATACGGATTTAATTAATTTATTACCTAACCTATATATTTAGAAATCCATATTGTAAGGGGGGGGAGGGGGAGGAGGAGGAGACCACAATCGATCAAAAGCAGACCAATTATTATTTATCAATTATTCGTAGGCTTCAGAAAACGAAAATTAGCGATTTCTTTCTTCTTCTTCTTCTTCACTTTTTAGTTGGATGCTTTTTACATATAAACTTTTATTATATTACTATTTTATTTTATTTATGTATTTGATTATCCGGACGATTTTTTCTTGTATTTATGAACATTAGAGGGATTAAATAAGACCGCCATCATCATAATGGGCAATTTTTGCTATTTAGTTGTCTTGCTTTTTAAATTTTGCACTAATATTTATATTTCTACACATATCTTCACTTACCCATCTATCCTTGCAATGAATACCTTTCTATACTCTTCTCACTATTTCTATCCTTTCCTCAAATGCCCATAGCAAAAGACGAGATGTCTATTTTATTATTATCCTCTTCAAAAATAATTTGACCATCTATATCTCTATACGTTCGTTTTAAAGGATAATTAGAAGACCAAGATGATATTCAAAAATAAAACATTTAATCATAGATAAAACATTATGAAATTCGATGTAGCTTTCCAATATATATTTTAAGACGAAACAAAAGATATACAGGTTATACAATTGAAGGGGAAGTATATATATATATATATATAGGTAGTATATACATCCCCCCCCTCCGTGGCCCAGAGATTAAAGATATTGACATTAATGTATAATAAATGTCTTGTAGATTTTGGTTAACGTGTTATAACTCTCGTTAATTAAGATGTATTTAAAAATAAATAGTTGTTTTTGGATGTGCCAAATAAAAGTGAGAAAAAGAAACAACGCTTGATTCTTCTCCCGATCGTGTCGACGTTTCGGTTGCGTCTTCCGATCTTTAATTTTTTTTTTTTTTTTTTTTTTTTATGCTTTCTTAATTTTTAAAATTTTTTTCAGGTGTGTTCTTA
>JAAAKE020023028.1:0-10273 GCA_010014785.2 Anisolabis maritima | reverse complement strand
CCAAAATTTACATAGGAACATTACAGCAAAAGCATAGATTTCTTTCAACTTTTGGTCCATTTCCGGCAACCGGGAGTGGTACTTTACCTGAAAATCTTAATAACTCACCTATATATGTGTATACAAAAAAGTCGTGGGGAGGCTACTTCCGTTTTATTATTACTTTTTGTTACCTAATTTTATATTCTATTGTGCCATCTTTTTTAATTGTAAGTAGAAGAGAAAGGGGGTTGGGCTTTGAAACCGCATATAAGTGCAATGACAAAACCTGACTTTTTCTTTATATTCATAGTTGAATATTTACCTTTTTTTTATGTTAACAGAATGTATCTTTTCCTATTTAAGTTTCAATAATTTTTTTTTTCGTATTTTCGAGCCACTCATTTTGTAATTTCGTCCCCCTTAAGGGAGAGCGCCACACAGGTTGAAACAATATTTTGGTTTTTCATGTTTGAACTTCATTTCCATTTCGGCTGGGTCAAATTTTGCTTGATATTATTTTTGACTTCTATCTTTTCTTAATATTATTCAAAAGAAAGTATTTTTTTCTTAGTGAAAAAATAACATTAAAAAAGACTATTTAATAGAGAAATAAACCATTTTATATGTTAGAAACAAACAACCTTTTAGGATTATAAATTTCAATTTGCTCTTGGCAAGTTTTATGTCTTTGTGATGGAAAAAAAAATTAAAAGGATCTTCTTTTTCCTTTTAAAACTCTTGGGATATTTCGACACCAATTCTATCCCGCCATCACTTTGTTGCAACTATATTTTATCTCATAATCTAAGAATAAAATTAGGGTCACCCTAAGACTTATAAAAATAAAATAGACAATCTCCCTCAACTTGTTTTTTATGTTAAAGTAATGAAATTTTTAGGAACACTTTGAGTAAAATTTATTGAAAATTGAATTACATTTTCATTATTTTTATAGCAGATTTAGATAGAAAATAATAAGCTTGCTAATTGGACATTTCTTAAGATTAAATTTTTTTTCAATTTTATATTATATTAGAAGCAAGTCTGTATACAGACGGCAGCCTGAAGTTCTAAAACTATCCTTGGAACCAAATGCTTAGATCAGCTTGCTTAAATGATTTCCTTTTAAAGAAGAAGAAATCTTTTTAAATTAAAGAAAGCACCTTTGAATTTATTAGATCAAATTTTAACAGGATTTGATATTAATTTTACAGACACAATTTTTTCAGTGTAGAATAAATTCATGAAGGATTTAAAGAATTATTATTTCCAATAATCTGAAAATAAAAGTTTTTTTCTTTAATGGAAGATGCTAAAATAGCGAAAGAAATGAAATCTTTTCCAAATTTCATTTGAGATTTTCAAAAAGAGATAAGTACAAGAATTATGGATGATCAATGATTTGATTTGATCTCGCAAAGAGAGACTCTCAGACCACAACTGGATAAGATAAAATTAAATATACATGCTACACCATATACCATATACCAAGCTTGAATATTTAATAAGTAAAAAAAGAAGATAAAAGTAAAATGATTTATTTATTAAGAAAATGGCATTTATTTTTATTAATTCTTTTAATCATTATCGTTAATATTTTAAATAAAATGTGTGGTAAGGGAAGTTTTGACACGTGCTTCAAGTCTCATATATTTTGCTTATTGCAGCCAATCCGTGGTATGCATACCCAGACCAGCCCCTAGCACTTTCGGAGCCTTTGTATAATATCCCCCCTCTCCCCCTCTTTTCAGTGAATATTTTTATTTAAGTACTTTTGAGGGCTTTCGGAACCCTGGAGACTTGACGCCACTGTGCTTTAGCTATCGGTAGACAAACTTCTTGCCTAAAATTTAATAGTACTTGATTCTAAAAAGTTTTGGAACCAGTGGTTTATTGTTTAAACATCTCTGAGAAATTTCATCCAAATGTGTGAGCCTATGGACTCAAGCTGCCTAGACAATTGGAACAAAATTTTAAATATATAATCTTTTAACCAATAACCAAAGACCAAATTAAGTTTTGGCAATAATCGACTCAGCCGAACTGATATTTCATTTGAATCTCTCAACTAATAATACTCATAGGCAATCTTGATCCATTCACAATTTTAAACAAGTTTTATTTGAAAAAATGTTTCTATCTTTTGCCCTTTAGAGTAGGGCTAGGAATTTTGGAAAATTTCTTAAACTGTTAACCGAAAAAAAAATTAGTCGGTTAACAGTATAAAATGTTTTCTACCCTTATTAAAAACAATTAAAGAATATTTTAAGTAAATTTTTATCTTAGATGGTTAAGTTGATTATATATTATATAATAAAATATTGTTCCTATCCTTATTGTTCCTTACTTCTAAAGCCGAAAGGACCTTAAAAAAAACCCAGTCATAAACAGCCTTGACATTTTGCAGAATAAGTTGTTTTTTTTATTATTATTAATAAAAAATAAAAAAATTCAATTATATTTATTGAGAATATTTAAAGACAAGTGGAAAGACAATTGAATGTCAAGTTAGCCTAGTCTGAAAAATTAAGACAATAAAGAAATATGTGAAAGGAAAGGAATTGAGTCAGTAAGGGAGCCTCTATTGAAATAAAATTCTCAAAATGTTAAACTTTTCAGCTTTAATTAAATAACGCCATCATCAGTCAGAAGTGAAGTGAGCACCAACAATTAAAATTTAAAGCAAATTTACAAAATAATTTTAAAATAATAACTTCCAGTGTATGCAGACTCAATGCATTAGACCAGGAGTCGGCAACTTTTTTGGACAGCGGACCACTTTCAAAAAGAAATATCTTTAGGCATGCATATACCAATATTATGTAATAGCTTTAATACATTTTTATTTAAAAACAAATATGAATATTTGGGGATCAACATAAAAGAAAACAAATAGGTAACAAAAAATTGTATCTATAGTAATAATTTGGCTAAAATGTTATAGGGGCATCGAAGAACAAAATACAATATTAAAAAGGTATGTGTGTGTCCTGCGCCACGTAAGAAGTGCACGTATTTCTAAAATACCAAGGAGGGCAGCGCACTTGAGTGTTCACATCAAACTCACTTTTAGCAGAACGCCACCTAATTCCTTATACTTTGTGAAAACTTCGTAATATCCCAGTGTACACGCGTAGGCAGGATAAATTGTTAAAAAAATTATAATTATTATTGTAATTGTTGGGCCGCATGAAAGCCCATGGCGGACCTTAGGTTGCCCTCTCCTGCAGTAGACAATGAGTTGCAGGTAAAGTTCTATATTTTCATGTATATATATAAAATATAGAATATATACATACGTCTAATAATGATGCTTCTCAGCGTTTATATGACGAAGTCTTCAGAATATATAAAGTTTTTTTTATATATTACATATATAAAAATAAAATAAATTTTGGGAATCAACGAACTCGATGAAATCGCTGACCCATAATACAAATATAAAAAGTGGCTCTTATTAACAAAATCATTAATTTGACCCAAAGAAAATTATATTTATATACCTACATGTTACTATTTGGAAATTTTATAATTTTATATTCTTTTGGCAGATATTATAATTGGTCACATTGAATATTTCAATTTTTTTTAGTTTTTTTGGCATCTAAGGCCATATAGACTTGAAAGTATACAAATTTATTTTAATTTCGATACAAATTATTCAAGCGTACTATTTCAATTTGTTATCCAAACTGCCTATCAGCGTTTTATAGAATAGACATATAACAATTATTGAGTTGTATGTAATCGGTCTGGTAGTTCAGAGCTTTGTGCCCATAGGTATTAATGTAGCATTTTGCAGCCACCCGACATTTACATGACTTGTCTAACTTCATCAGAAACAAAACGTGTATTTCCGTTGAAATCTCGAAATCGATTTTTTCGCAATACTTTCTCACTATATATTTCATAGGTAAGAGAAAGTAAAAATGCTTCATGGTTCAAGTTTGAAATAAAATACCTCTTTATTCACAGCATTAGTTACATTTTAAAAATTTTTTCAAATTCATTGTAACACAAGAGAGTAAAATTTGTTAAATATTTTATGCGTAAGAAAGGGTTGAAAAATGAAAATACATTTTTTTAAACTATTTTTGTATAATCAAATTGACCCTCCAAGATTAAAGTTTGCTTTGAATATTCTTTGCTAATTTTGTTAATAAGGGTTAAAATTTTTTAAATTTATTTTATACCTTCTTAATAAATATTATGCTTCAAGGAATGTAGGGCTTGATTATTAAAAAAGAAAAAAATTAATATTTTTTAATTAACGTATACCTTGCCCCGAATTAATTTTAAAAAATTATATTTGTTCAACTAATTTCTTGATATATTGGATACTGGGCAACTAAAGTTTTAGTTGAAAATAGATTTGATCGATCAACTAAATTGGTTGGAAAACATCTTAACGGGTTAAGAATCTTTAAGGGTTCAAAACTTTAACTGGTTAATTTGTTTAACAGTTTTTTAATCGGTTAAAAATTACATAATTTCACCTGTTAAGCGGTTAACATCTTGGGCCATATAGAGTTTAAACAATATCCAAATGATTTAAATAAATTTCCATAGGTTTGCCTGGGATCAGAACCTACATCCATTGGCTTTTAAGGTTATTGACAATGACAATAACTTTACCCTCTCGGCCAAGGGGGAGGGGCGATTCTAAGGTTCTTCAACGTCTTTAGTCATTTCACGCTTCAACTCTTTCAGAGTGGCCTCGTTTTTAACGAAACATTTCTTTTGAAAAAGCAAAACACAAATTAAATTAACAAATTACAAATAAAGAGAACTATAAATAATTCATTTATATCTAATAGCCTGATATTCTTTAGAAATTAAATATATCGTTTCCAGCAGCTTTAATTATTTATTTATATGTAGCCTGGTATCAAGTTAAAAAATCTAAGTAAATGCACATCACAAAACTTTCTCCTACCTAAGGAAAGGAAAGCTGAGTGACGTGTTGTCACGTCAGTTATTTTGCGTCGGGCCCCCTAGATAGCCTTTCTCTAATTCATCTCTTAATAGAACAATGTACAGCCAATTTAATCAATATCGTTAGAGTAGTTTAAAGGAAAATCACAAAAAACATAAAAACGTACATCAGTAAAATAGTCCTCAAACAATTTTGGAGGGGATAAGGGTTAATACATTTCAAAGATTATCTAATAAATAAATGAAATATGAATTTTGTTTAAAATCGTTAGAGCCAATTTTGAGAAAATAGAAAAAACTAAAAAAGAATATTAGTAAAGTACTAGTATCCGTTGGAGGATTTTATTGAAAAGCTTCGAGATGCAAGCGAAAAGGATACCTAGCTTAAATATAGTTTCAGCCTCGCAGGTTTTTTCGTTTTTGAGAAATCTTATTCAAACACACACTCACATACACATACACAGATAATTTTACAAGATCCATTTATTTTTAGACTCAGGGACCTCAAAACGTGTATTTCCATTGAAATCTCAACATCGATTTTTTGGCGATCTCAATAATTCCTTACTATATTTCATATATAGGTAAGAGAAAATAAAAAAAAGATTCTTTTATTCTTATTACCTGCATATATGATATAAGCTTTAAGGTAATTGGATAATCTACACATATTGATGAGAGGAATACTCATTTGGACACTTATCAACTCAGATATTATATTGTTTTGGCTTTTAATCAAGCATTATAGTTTAAGAGTTATACCCTCAGCTTTGTCAGTGAAATTTATTAAATTAATCAAATAACTAGGATTAAGGTAAGAACTGAAAAGTAAAAAACAAAAATCTTACTTGATGAGAAACACGATTATCATCGTTATTAAAATTAGTGCTTTTTCCTCTTTTCAAAGATTGATTTTTTCTCAAAAATTTTAATAAATCAAGAGGTCATTGATATATTCAAATGATTCCAATTATTATTTAATAATTTAGAAGGCATTTATGTCATCTATATTTAAAATTTTTTACTATAAATTACCATATAATTTAGATATTTTAATCTTTTTTGAATCTTGTTAGAAAGCTGTGAAATTCACTTTAGATTTATCTTATCTTCCTTTTTAATATCTTAATTTCTCTATCTGAATGGATATTAAAACAGACATTTCGAGTTATATAGCTCGATTAAAACAGACATTCATCGGTCTAGATTCCCTGAGAAATTTATATATTCCTCGACGGGAAATTTATTGAGCAAGTGGATTTCAAAATATTCATTAAATGAATTCACAATTTAATTTCAAAAGGAAAATAATATATAAAATTTATTGGTATTATAATATTTGTTTTAATTTGAGCAAAAAGAAAATTAATTCTTAAATAATTATCCGAGAGTATCAGAATTATTATTTATTAGTCTATATTTCATGTATAATAATTTAATATTCTTCTACGTTAAATACTTGTAAACGTTTTATTATATTTTGGGTTACAATTATTTAACATTCAATTCTTCTTTTATTTATCTTCTCTAACTGAACTAATTCCCCATGCAGGAGGATTTTTCTGACGAAAAACTATATGAAAGATACCATCTATCTTTCTGTTATTTTATTTAAAAAGTTGTTTAAAAATGTGTTTTATTCTTCTCAATTTTGATATTTGAGCAAGTTCTTTTACATCATTAATAAATAAAAAGTAAAAGATTCAATAACCTTAACTTTTAAAGATATATAATTTTTATATTATCGCTTATTAAAAAGAGAGCCAATATTTGCAGAAAATCACTTGCGCTTCTACTTTAAAAAAAAAAAGCTTTTATTTCAGAACGTGATTTAAATCATGAGCATAAGAGAAGTGTTTGTTTCAATTGTGTCTAAGAAAATCTCCATTTGTCTGACGGTGTCTCGGGTTGGAAGGTCTCTCTCTCTCTCTCTCTCTGTTCTATTTTATCAAGTTGGAGAGCAAGGAAAACGTCAAAAGTCCAAATGGGAAGACTCCCACAGCTGTCTAATGTGTGAAAAAAGATAAGACGTTTTGAAAATTTGTCAAAACTCAAGACAAGAAAACGAGTATCTGTTTTAAAACAATTGCACGTCTGTCCATCCGTCCTTGGCTGATGTGTAAATATATTGGGGTCCATGATCTGATCAACCCTTGAACTTTCACCCCTTTCAACCCTCAGTCAGTCTGCAAATCAGCACAATGTGACGTGCTTTTAAGGATATGGATTTACAACTCCAGTTTATATATCCATTTAAATAAAACAAACACATATATCAAAATAAACGGTTTTAGGAATATCTCTCTTTTACACCTAGATTCACGTAAATAGTTCCCTCTCTCTCTTTCTCTGTCAATATCCAATTGTAATAATTACAATTCTGAAATAATAAATCATATTTTTTGGGTTAATACATGATATATAACATTAACAATAACGCAAATATTTAATAAATAAACATTTGAATTAAATAAGGTAGGATCCTCTAAAGATTATTTGCAATACTTATTTTAATGATATATTAAAGAAAAAAAAACGACAACTAATTAAAAAAGTTTATTCACATACTTAAAAGAAAGTAAACAATTATTTTTGCCACCCCTTTCCAAAATAGAGACCTCGGCCTTTTTTTTAAATTAATAATCACCAAATTAATTTAAATGATTTTGAAAATTTTTGCTAAAAATTTCGGCATTGATAGTAACTGAATTTTTATTCAGGATGCCATACCGTCTGATACCAAATATGTGTCCTGTATTAATCTCATTCCTTGACTTATTCCCAAGATTAAGGTTTGAAAATTATATATGCGTTTGAGAGGGTCAAGCAGCTGGAAACTTTAAATATTAATTATTAATAATATTCTAATTTATGAACAAAAAATAGATCCTACACATTTGACAAAAAAATTTCTATGATTGATAAAAACTTATTGAAAATTCTTTGTATTCTTAACAAACACTCACCATAAAATTTCTATTTACATTACACTCCTCTAGAATTATTTATAATGAAACTCAATTTCTACATTTTCCCATAAACAATGAAACTAAAAAAAATAAATAATTTTAACGACATTTCTCTAGATTGGAATCATTCTCATGCTCTTAAGATCAATAGAAAATATAAAATTGTTTTTCTCTAAAATATGGCTTTGTAATTAACTTTTAATAATTTTATTAGTCAATAATTTTTTAACGGATATTTTGAGTAGATTTTAGCTGGTGGACCAAGTGACCACATAGCTCCCCAGAGTCGATTCCAGGACCTCCAGCTTATCCCAGGCCTCGGTGTGCTTACTTTATACCAGGCTACTTCAAAATTGTTAAATAAAACTGTGACTAATAGTCAAGGATCAAGATCAAGTTCTAATGAAAATGAATAAGTCTTGAGCATTATTTATTCTTAGGGGGTTACAACTGGCGAGTATGTGAATGGCGAGCACGGGCTATTCGAGAATACGCTGGTATTTCTTCTCTGGTCTCTATATAGTCTTCTCCCTCCCTCATCAAACGACAGGCTTTGCAACGGGTCGACTTCATCTCAGTCTCGTATCTTTGATTTATATGCTGACCCCAAAACAAGGGAAGTCAAGGACAAAGAAGGGAAGTCTCGAAAATTGTTTCAATTTTTTTATTTTATTCACCTATCGCGTACCATCCTGACTCAGGGTGGATCAAAAACAAAAAGTTGCGGATAGATCGGTAATAGGTGGCATTTAACGAGAAAAAAAATACTTTGTTTCACTAAAACCGGATTATATTTAGGGGTTGCTTATCGAGGTCAAAGTTTCAAAAAAATATGATGCCATTATTGCCAGAATGATTTTGCTTGGATATCTTACGCATTTGTGGCCACAAAGCTTCTAGAAAGCACCTTAAACCATTTTAAGCCTTCATTCAAGTATTATCTCCCCCCCCCCCCCCTCTCTCTCTCTCTCTCTCCTAATATCTTGGCTAGATAAGCATGAGAGCTCAGGACAAACCAAGTTACAACTTGTAGCTAGAGCTAGCTAGAAAAATAACCAATTATTAAAATAAAAAATAATTGATATCGAAAAATGCTGAGTAAAGCGAACAAAGAAAAAAATTTTTTTTTGCAACTTGGTTCATAAGAAATCGTAAGCTAAATCGAAAGATCGACTATATCATTTAATTGAAAGATAGATTATTTTTCATGATCGATAATCGATTCCCATAATCGCATACCCCTTTTTCCATATAAAGCTTGAATCTACTCAGCGCCCTGGAATTCGAAAAATTTGTATTCTCGTCGAATATCCCTATGTTGTATATTCGTTCTCTGCTCTTTTTCGATCAGCACTTCAAACCAAGATTTGGGTCTGCTGCAAGACTTGCTTTCCTTTGAATATCGTGTTGGCGCTAAGATCAAACTACATGCTCTTGGCGAACTAAGTCGACACTTATGGTATTTAAGAGAGCTTCTCTTAGCTCTTGCTTTCTTTATCTCAGATGTTTCTTTCGACATTAAAGAAAAAGGTTCATATTTTAGAAAATTCCTTAGGAAATGAGGAGGAAGAAGAGGAATACGCTTCCTTTAACTGGGTCACTTGTCACAGAGAAAAAGTTGCCCTCGTCTTTAGAGGGCTATGTTTTAAAAAATACTTTATCTTTTTCCAATTTCTACATTTCAAAGATCATCTAATAAATAATTGTTTTATGAATTTTAATAAAAATCGTAGCAGCGAAAATCGAAAAAAAAAAAGTACATCAATAAAGTACCAGTACTCTACTAGCCAATCTTATTCAAAAGCTTTGAGGTGCAAACGACTAACGACAGCTAACTTAAATATAAAATTTCAGCTTCGAAGATTTTTTCCTTTTTGAGAAACCTTGTTCACACAGACACACTCAAACAAAAAATCTGATGTGACTAAATGCACATCGCACAATTTTCTCTTACCTAAAGTAAGGAAAGCTGAGTGATGTGCTTTCACACCAGATTTTTTGGGTCAGGGTCCCTAGATAGCCTTTCTCTAATTCATCTCTTAATAGAACAACACAACTAATTTAATCAATCTATTTAGAGTAGTTTAAGAATAAAGTAGCACACAAACAATTTTTTTGAGGGGAGGAGGATAAGGGTTAATAGATTTCAGAGATCATATACTAAGCAATTAATATAAGAATTTTAATCAAAATCGTTAGAATTTTGAGAAAATCGAAAACAAAAAAAGTACATCAGTAACGTATTAATACCCATAGGCCATTTTATTGAAAAACTTCGATGCGACGAAGTACCTAGATTAAATATAAAGTTTCATTTTTTTCGTTTTTTAGAAATCTTCATTCACACACACACACACACACATATATATATATATATATAGAGAGAG
>JAAAKE020023017.1:0-10273 GCA_010014785.2 Anisolabis maritima | reverse complement strand
CCACATCTCTTGGCTTTTAAGGTTAGCAATATTGACATTGTCAATAGTTTTAACCTCTCGGCCACGAGGTGGGGGCTGGGTTGTAGTTGGTTTGGATAAATTATAATGATATATACAAATATTCTATTTATTGAGTTAAAATAATAATATTATATATAATATTATTAATATATTCATATACATAATATAATATGTAAACATATATAAAACGACAAAAAGCGACTGACTAGAGCGCAATTTCTCCGGAGGTATAAATTTCACTATTTACACGAAAAAAAAAATACATTAAATAAAATGTTAATTTTTATCAAATAAATTATTTGTGTGGGATTTAATTAATTTTAACATTTAAAAAAGATAATAATTGATGAGTGAACGAACAAAATCGGTTAAACGGTCTGAGACTAGTTCTGGGTTTTGGAAACATGAATACATGGACATACGGTCAGAGCGAATACAAAAGGAAGCGCCTTTAGATTTTAATTATTTGAGACATGTAAAGCCATAAATATCGGCTTACTTAATTGAACTTGTTTGGGGTTAGCTGGTTCATTAATGAAATAAAGAGTGGGAAAAAAATAGGAAGCTATCAGTTAAGATTATTGACTTAGCAAGGCTTTAGACCATTCACCCCTTGGAGAGAGGGAGGGTGACCGAGCATTATCCAGGAGGATTAGGCAGGCACCAATTGACAGGATTATGATGAATGATTAATTTTTATAAGGTTTTTTTATAATCTAAAACAAAGGGTGATAATGACGTAATCTGTAACGTTAAAATACTTTCTACAAATCAAATTCCGAAATTTACCCGGAAAGGTGAAAAGAGCACTCAAGAGTTATCTCTTGAAAACAATAATCAGCTCAATCTCATAGGAGGTTGGCTAAAAATTTGATAAGATTTCACCAAGGGAAAAATTGGAACAGATGGGACGAAGGTTGAGGGGGCGGGGGGAGGGGGGGGAGAGAGAGGAAGGAACATTCCTTAAAAGATAAAAAATTTTGCAGGAACAAACAAACTGAACGACGAATCTTGTTTGGATGAAGGGACTGGGGATTTTTAATTAAGTGAAGGTCCAGGCTACATAATATAACATATAATTTTTAATAAATTATTTTTGGGAAGGTTTACAGGCCACCTTTAGTTGTAAAATTTGCGAGGAATTTTTTATTATAATCAATTCAGAAAAAAAATCATAAATAAAATAAATAAATATAAAATAAAAAAGTAAAATTACCTCTCTTGGTGGACCCTTTTTTTTCACACTTACAAAGGTTGACTGCGTTTTTTATTTTATATATAAAATTTTGTTTTAATCGAAATCAAAACACTTATGAGGCAGTTTGACAAAGTCTGACACACTGAAGAAGATAGGCGAAAAAGTTATCGAAACCAAAATGGTTTGTAGACTTTATCAAAAATAAATATAATTATTATATTAGAAATTATATTTTTTATGTTACAAAATACCCTGAGCCTCAAATGAAATAGAATATTAATTTATAATCTACTAACCTCCTTTGGTAACCGTATCGGTAACTTTTTAATCTGGTAAATAATGCATTATTATAATCCGAAAATATTTGTCATCCTGATTGGCTATTGAGTGTTGCGTCATAATGACGTTTCACTCATAGTCTACGAGCAGAGTTTGACATCTATATCTACAAGTGAGGTTAGGTTGTTAACTAATAAAAAACAAATGAAAATATATCGGGGATTTACTGGTAATAATAATAATTTCTTGAACTTTTAAATATAATATTTTACATTTGTATATAAAATACTAAACCAGTTCATTCACTTGTCCTCGAGCAATATTCCTCCCATTTCAACTCACGGAGTTTTTTTGTATTGCACTTTTACTCCACCGTATTCTAAAAAACAGATTATGATGATGATGTAAAACTTTTCCAAAGGTAAGAATTATTAAAACGTGTATATCCGTTAAACTCTCGATATCGATTTTTTTTTGCGATCACAATACTTTTTCAATATATATTTCATATGTTGGTTGGAGGGAGTAAAAAAAGGAGGAAAATGAAATTATAATCGAATAATTAATAATTAATCTGGTAAGTGAGCGCGTAGGGCGTTGCTGATGCTTTCGATTGATGATTGATCAACTAGAAGGGTCACCAGGCAATTTTTTGTCTTTCGCTCGTATTTTAATTGGTAACCAATATAATATTTTAAATTCAATTAAAAATATTTATTATATATTATACAAACAACATAACAATAAAAATCAACTTGACATGACTCAATAGGGTTGTACAGCGGCCATCTTATATTCCCAGGATTTGAGGTGGGAAAGTGTTGCAACTTCTTTTCGGTAATAATTTTGTTTTATTATTAAATCAAATAAAAATTATTCAGCCATATTTAATGATCTTTATCCATATTGATTTAAATTTTCCCTTTATAACCTTGATAACTAGTACGAAATAAAGAGGACCGACCGACTGACTAAGACCTGCCCTTTTAAGATGCTTTTTTAATAGTTTTTTATTTTGTCTCGATTAGTATCTCTTTTAAAAAATACGGAAGTCAGATTACAAAAGAGAAAAAAATTTGTTAATGATATCATCATCATTATAATTTTCTTCACTTAATGATCGTCAAATAAAAAAATAAAAGAATATTTCATTAAATCTAATCTACTATGAGCCAAAACCCAAAAAATAATCAAATCTTTTATATAATATTCCCCGATTTACTCGGGAGATCGGATCCTGAGAAAACCGTGTTAATAGACTTTTTGTATAAAACTAAGTGAAAATAAAAAAAAAAGAAGAAACAAAATAAATACACATTATTTATTTATTCAATCAATTAAATGATTTAACGTAAATAAGATAAAAAGAAAAAACTATCAACCAATTTAACAAATAACAAATATAAAAGTAAAAACTTAAAGAAGGACACTCGTTGCGCATGCGCCAGCCAGCATGAAATAACGTTTAATTGTAGAAGTTTTTATTTTTCAAAAAGTTAAACATGTAAATAAAGTTCTAAGTAAATTAGAAAATAGTTATTTAAAAAAAAAGTCAGTTTCTCTGAGTTCTTATCCCCTTCGATTTCTTTCTTGCCACTTGCCCTTGTGGCGCATGAGCATACAAGAATCGTCCCCTGACTGAAAGCCTTGCCATTTTCCTTCGTAATTTTTTATTCGACCTTTTTTTTTTATTTACAAACTTTCAAAAATTGCCTGAAATATAGGTTTTTTTTTCTCATCGAGCAGTGTCGTCAACTATCCCAAATTTTATTTTTTTCAAATTGTCAAAATATGTTTCGACAAGGAATTAGATCTTACAAATATTTGTTTGTACAATAACTTACATTTATAAAAAGTTTAAAAAGTTGACAACACTGTTTTAAAACGATCGTTCTTTTTATGACTTAGTTCTTTGTTTCTTTTAAGAACTAGTTCACATATGAACGAGATAAGTATGAGATTTCATATATCACTTATTGTAATGGATTTATAAATAATATAATTATTTCATTAAATTATTAGCCTATATTAAATATAGTCCGATTATCATATATGTTTATATAATCTAAAACATATAGAGGTCGTGGTTGAATTGGTGCCAGCGGGGCATCCAATGGGCTTTATTCTCTCTCTCTCTCTCTCTTGCTGTTCTCCCCATCTTCAATTCGTAACCCTCTCTCTTCTCTCTGTGTTCGTCGTCCATTGCATCGCTTTGCCAACCCCTCAGGGTGAGTGATTTAATGAATACGAATCAGAATCGAGCCACATTGTAGTGAGAGGGAGAGAAAGAGAGAGAGAATGGAAGCGAATAAAGAGAGAGAGAGCAAAGAGGAACGCGATTTAGAGGTTTCGCCGAAAACACAGTTGGAGAGATTGCTTTATACCTATATATGAGAACAGAAAAAAATGCAGAAAGCTAATGCTGAAAAATTTACTATTATATGTGTGTTTGTGTGTGTGTGTGTGTGTAAGGATTTATAACAAACATACACTCGTGCTTTTGAAATTGGACATTTGTGAATTTTTATTTGACTTTAGAAATTTGTTTTTTGTTCTTGTATTCTTATTCTTTTATTGATCAAAGTAGAAATTATTTATTGTTTTTGGAAATTTATTTTAAAAGGATTTATATCAAAATAAATAAGGGAAGATTAATTAACTTTTGTCCTTGTTTTTATTCATTAGTCAATGAAGAGGAAATGTTATTAGACTTTTAATCATTTTCCCTAAAAAATTAGAAATTTTTTTCTAAGTTGAAGGATACATCGGACAAAGACGATATGGAAACTTAATTGATTAGTATCATGGAGGGGGATCGATGTTCGGGCTTAAAATATCATTCTCCCAAAAAACAACTGACAAAAGTGAGTCCCAAGCTTATTTGTTTATATTTCTAATAGCAGTTTCCATACAAAGCTCAAATTTTATATTCATTTTTAAAATTAATTAGATTTTAACACACCAAATGTCCCTGTAAGCTAGAGGTCTGGCTTCCGTACCAAAAGTTCAGTGTTTCGCTTCCCGTCCTGAGCAAAGAAAATTTATTTAAATATTGACTACCAATTAATTTAAATAAATAAGGACGGGGTCTATATGGCTTCAGATGCCGAAAAAGACTTAAAAAAAAACCCTAAATGTATCAGAGAGGAAAAAATTTACTTACTTAAATATCTAGCAAGCCGAAATTTTAATATTCTCTATATATCCGTATAAAATATAAGAAATTTATCAATTTAAATTTTTCTCCCCACAGGTAGAAACTGGTTTTTAAAAATAACATTCATAATTACAGAATAACATTGGAAATCAAAATATATATACAATAGAATTTCAATAGAAAACATTGAAAAATTTTAGAATCGTTCATTTTTACAAGATCTCCCTTTGAATATTTTGTAGTAAAAAATTAGTTGATTTAATATTATAAAGCGATCATTTTTTAAAATAAGGTCTGAGTTTCTCTTCGAGTTTTAGTGAGAAAAAAAAATTATTCGAAAAATAAAAAAAAAAATTTAATAAGAATTTGCCGCCAAAAAATCTAAAAAAATTGTTATATATAAATTTTTTGGCATCGGAGACCATTTAGACTCTATCCATCTTTAAATTAATTGATAACCAATATAATTTAAATAAATAAATTTTATTGCTCAGGACGGGAAACGAAACTCTAATCCTTAGATAAATTTATTTTAAAATAAGTATTGTAGTTCCCCCCCACCCCCCGGGGGGCCGAGAGGTTAAAGATATTGACATTGTCAGCATCGAGAACCTTAAAAGCCAAGGGTGGGGGTTCGGATCCCACACAGTCCGATGAAAATTTATTTAAATCATATGGAAACCAATTGCTTGGATAATTTGTAATGTTAATAAATATATTGTGTATTTAAAAGTCTATATGGCCTCAGATGCCGTTATTGCTTGGACCCCTTCTTTACATAATCTTTTTTATATTTCTCTTAAATAATTAAAAAATTTAAGTTCACTTTATTATTTTTGATATGTTAATTATTTATTTATATTTTTAAAAGACATATAAATCATTTAAGGCGAGCAGTAGCCCTGGACATGTTCTTTGTTAATGTCCCTTGATAAAAACGAAGGGGTTTTCCGGTCTGTTGTTTCTTGAATAAAATTTATTTTCCGACACGACCGACCGAGTGAAAGTTTTTAAATCTCTAATAGAGATCAAGTCAAGAGGAAAATTGACAGAACGAATTGTTTATTTATTTATACAAGCACAAGCATTCTTGGGATATAATAATGTCTGAAATTGAGTCTCTCTATTATACTTTGTTCTTTCTATTTGAATTTTTTTTACCAAGATCTATAAATTCTTCGTTTCTTTTAAGGTAGAATATATAAATCTGCTCAAAAAAAATATTCCTTCAAAATCGTTATAAATTACAGAAAATAAAGGAGAAAATTTCTTTCATAATCAAAACAATAAAACGCTTAAAAATTTTTTTTTTGATTTTCACATTTTATTTTCGAAAGATTCTACGCAAAAAATTCTACATTACTACTTCTATCAATACCAGATTTCAAAAAAAAAAAAAAAAAAAACAAATTCCGAGTATATAATATATGTTTTTACTTTCTCTTCTCTGTGTATGTAATATATATTGAGAAAGTATTGCGATTGTAAAAGAAATCGAAGTCAAGATTTCAACGGAAATACGCGTTTGCCGAAGATCTGAGTCTAAAAAATGAGTCTCTCATAATCGTCTCTCGTGTGTGTGTGTGTGAACAAGATTCCTCAAGACGAAAAAACGTTCGAGGCTGAAATTTTGTATTTAAGCTAGGTACCTTCGTCGTCATATGTGCTTCGACATCTAAAGTCAGTTAGATTCGTATAAATTAATTAGTGGCCAATATAATTTAAATAAATTTTATCGTTTAGGACAAGAAACGAACTATTGTCCCTTGCAACGTTAAGATCTATGACCTCTGCTCCAAAGGGCAGATTACATGTATTTTTATTTTCAACAAAACCATACGTCTTTAATGAAAATCTGTATAAAACAGAAAAAAATTTTATGAATCAATTAATTTTTAAATTCAATTATCAAAAATAGACAACAAAGTTGCCAAACTTTTTCGCAGAAGAGACAACATTGTTTTGTGAAATAAACCTAATATTAAGAAATTTCGTCAAAAGTTGCTCTTCTATTGCTTAATTATTGTCATCAAGTTTAAAGCAAAAAGTTCATAATTGAGAATTGATTATCTAACTTAGGGGCTCACCTCTGATGAATACCTGGATGGCGATCACGAGATACCCAAGCTAAGACTGACATTTCTTCTACTCCCTTTGTCAGTCTTCCTCTCTTCTATATCAAGCGGTAGGCTGTGCGACGGGCCGGATTGTACTTCTACTCGATCGCGCCGGTCCCTTAACAAGGAATAAAGCAAAGAAAAAAAAAGATTGTGCTAATTGGGAATAAGTGGCTACTCTGTAATCGAACTACGATGGAGCACATTCGCAATGGACACGCTATGCTACCCTTAAATGACCATCACTCCCTGATATCCCCGTAAGCAGGAAGACAAGTGGCCGTTTGACATTCCATCGTGTGACTCACATCTGGGAAGAATATCGATTGCAATTGCCTTAAATCAAAGAAGAAATCAAGCCAGACATTCAAAAGCTGGTGGTTTTCATAACAATCATAAGCCAATATATATCGTTTAAGATAAATGAATACGAGATGATTGTTTTGAATGGGCTTATTCGGAGCCTATCTCTCATTCATTTATCTTAATAGATATAATTTTCGTTAAATTTGAATGAATGGATGAATGACTATTATAATTTTATTTGAATTCCTTCTGCAATCAAAACATCTATCGAGGTACTATATTTATTTTCTTAAGTTTCTTTGCAATAATAGAGGTTTCCAAATAAGGTCCTATGAGATCATATATAGATAATTTACAGATGATTGTATTAATTGGGCAAAAGTGGCACCCTCGGAGCAGACCCCAGCTGACACATGCGCCTCGGATCACTAGTCAGAGAGGCACTCAACACCATCAATCGTGCAAAACATTAGGTCTTATCTCTGCCCATTAGAGCAGAGGCTTGCTTCATAATCTACGGGCAATACAATTTACTTAAATAATATTAACCATCAATTAATTAATGTAAAATAATATAAATGGAGTCTAAGATGCAAAAAAAGACCAAAACAACAAAGACATGTTTTTTCCAGGTTAAGAATAAAAAAAAAAACATCCTTTGTGTCATAATCACGGTATAATAATACGAAGAAAATTATGAAAATTTTAATTTTCCTATAATTCAATTATTATTTTAATTCTCTCTATTTGAATTAAAATCAATTTATTCTAATTATTTACTCCCTTTGTAATTTATTTAAGGTTTCTTTGTAATCAACCCTTAGTGCTCTGGATTTCGTCTCCCTCTTTCGATACGTTAAGAACAGAATTTGCTTTTTTAAGGCTGCAAAGATACAAATTTCATTTAAATTAAAACAACAAAGACTTAGTTATATTACAATAGAACGCCATTTTGGCTTTCATTCACAGTGAATTGGTTCTAGGACAAACATTTTATTTATTCTTATTTTCGGCCATTCAGTCAGACATTTATATATACATATTAAAAACTTGAAGATTAAAAAAAAATAGAAAAAATACAATATATTTCATATATATTTACCAACACTATGATATGTAAAAATTTCTGCGTTGGCCGTTCACTCAGTGAGCTTTTGCCAAGTTAGTTCGTGGATGCGATGACCCGAGCTAAGACCGGCTTTTTTTCTCTTTTTATGACAGTCTTTATAAAAAGAAAAATTAGATCTAAAAAAAGATGATGATGATGATGGCGCCTTATCGTACCGTTTTATTACTTATTTATTTTTAATTAGGGTGGAGAAATTGTGAATTTCAATAGATTTTTTATAAAGACAAATATTATTTTAGAAATAGGATTTATTTTATATTTTATAGTAATCTGAATATCTTTCTCCTGGACTGGTTAGCCTTTCATATTCCCTCGCTTCCTTCATTGATGCCCCCCCCCCCCTTTCTCTCTCAAGATGCCATTTATTTTCAAACTCGTAGCGCAGGGAGCGTTTTCCTGAAAATCAATATGACGGGATTGTTGGTAGAGAGAATATATATATTTTTTAAATTGAAAAACATTTTTAAGATAATTTATAAATTTAATTGGAATAGAAAAGTATAAAATATTAAAGAGAATTAAGTTTATTTTCATATGAATTCATTATTCCTTTATATTTGAAATCCATTTGAAAAAGTATATTGAAAATTAATAATTATTTATAGCCTCGCTTTGGCTCTGTATTCTTTGACAAAAAGTACTTAAGACAGAATTTTTAATAGAATACTTAAGATACCTGGAAACACCATTAAGCCCCAAAATTAAAAAAAGTTCTTTTTAAAATGCACTATTAATTTAAAAAAGTTTAAATTAAATCGCTTATTTGTTAAAAAATAACATTTTGATTAAAGTTTTCCCATTCAGAGCAAATGCGCTCTAGCCTGACACTTTGCGACAAGTTGAGAATTTTTTGCCTCTCTTTGTTGATCTTATTATAAAGGAAGAATCAATAAATTCGCTCCCCTCTTTTAGTTGTTTTCTTTTAACCCTCATTCAATTTAGTCGATAAATTTCCGGAGTATCCAAATTAATTTCACACCCTGAACTGAAATTTTTTGCATTCTTAACAATAAACTCTTAAAAATTTGATACAATACTTCTAATAATAAGAGTTTTATTATTGCGAAATGAATTACTTTAGTGAGGTGTGCCACGTGCGCAAGTGCCACCCTACACCAATTTTATACCCTCAAGATATTGATTACTAAATGATTATTTATTTTATATAAGTATACTCACTAACCAGGTATATTATCTAATATATTGAATATCTTCTGTCTTAGGTAAAGTTGTCATTTCTTCTATTTCTTCCGCTATCGATTCTTAGGTAAGTTGGATTTTTTTTTAATTCATTTTTATCGCCTCCCTTATGCAATAAGGACCCGAACCCCAATTTAATGTAAAATTATTTAGATTTCAATTTTGCAAAACTTGACTCGTTATATAGAAATGTATATACATGTATATATATATATATATGTGTGTGTGTGTTTGTCATCTCATTATATAAAAATATTTGAAATTATCGTCATATATGTATACCGACAATACTAAAGGTAACATTGAAACTTTCAAAATATAATTTATAATTTTTTATGTACTGATATATTAAGAATACATTGCATTGTTGTGTTGTACAACTATGATGAGCTATATGTCTTGACCAAGAGCGAAACGTCAACATAACGGGACATAATTAAATGAAATCAATTATTTGCTAGTCTTTTTTCTTCACCTTGAGATCTAGGCATTTATTGAATAAATAAACGAGCCACCGAGACCCAAATAAATAAATTTATTTACGACCAGCTTAGAGGCACAAGTCCATGGTGGCTAGAACCATTACAAATTACATAAAACAACAAACAAATACAAAAAAATAAAAATAAATAATATTAATAGAAATAGAAATGTATAATCATTAACAAATATCATGTTCATACATTTCCATAGAAAGAAAAAGATAAAAACATAATTAAACATTGAGCGCACTAACAGGTGAGCAGGACGCATTAGCCATCCCGACATTCGCCTTAAGCTGGTAAGGAAAACCTGGCCAAAACCTTAACAAGGATGGTGCGACCTCATTATACCTGAGCTAATCTCTGCGCTTGAGAACTAAAAAA
>JAAAKE020023006.1:0-10274 GCA_010014785.2 Anisolabis maritima | reverse complement strand
ACATTGTATTATAAATTAAGAAATTTAAAAAATATAATTAAAAGATGATTAATAATTCTGATTTATTTTCTTTTAGTAATTTTATTTTATTTCAAAAAATCTTTCAGCGGTTCTTTGAAAAAAAAAAAATAAAAAGAAAATCGAAATTCTAATTTAAAAAATAAAAAAAAAATTATTTTAGGATGAACTTGAAATGACTTATCATCTTTGAAATATGCAAACTAATGTTATAAAAAATCTACCAAAATACAAAAGAGTTTATTGATCTGAGAAAAAAATCGTTTGCAAGATTGAAAGAAAGCTTAGAGGAAAGATGACTCCAAAAAATTCACCGTGCATGCATGTGATTGCATTTTTAAAAATCGATTTGGAAATTGAATGCTAAATCAGTGAGAGTTCGGGAGTTTTATGGAGCATCCAATAAATAATAAATTCTTTAATACAAAAAGATTATTTCTTTTTTACTTTCCTATAACACCCATTGAGTAGAAGTGTTTAGAAATAGAAATTTTTTCCAACTGAGATTTCCATGGAGAATTGACCCTGAATTCTAAAATGGTTTTGATAATAACGTTTTTGTATGGACGTCTGTAGATACGAATACGGTTGAAAAAAATAAAAAATCGAATTTATAATTAATAATAATAAAAAAAAATTTATATCAACAACTAGTCCCTTTTCTTTGAAGTAGAGGTAAAGCTCTTGGTTCGTGATCTAAGGGTCAGCGATTTACTTCCTGTCTTCAGCGATAAAATTGATTTAAATTATATTGACTCCTAATTAAATGAATATTGACCGAGTCTAGATACTGAAAAAGACAAAAAATATCTGCTATCTTTAACCAAATAATACCAAATATAATTGGTATAATATTTCTCTATAAATTTGGAACTTAACAAATTTTTTTATCTTTTTAATTTGAAACTCAATTTTTGCCTCAGTATTCTTGTAGCATTCTTAACGTCAATTTTTTATGATTAGAAATTGACAATATATAATTGGCATAGGGTGGAGAAGAAATTTTCCAATACATTTCAATATATAATTCTTTTCTATTCAATAGATTGTGAAAACACTTTCTGAATATATTAGAAGAATTCACTGCTCAATAAATTTCTTTAATATTCATTTTCAAAAGAGCGTGTGATTATGAAAAAAATTCTCTTATTGTATAGTAAGCTCATTATTTGCTTCTTTAACATAAGTCTTCTTGTAATGCAAAAGACTTTGATGGTTGCAAGACACAAATATTCCATAATGAAATTCAATCGTTTTTATTTACTCGGCGATGAATTTATTAAATTGATTAAATTTAAGAAAACTTTACATATGTATTCTGTTGTAATAAAAGTTTATTGGCTTTTTAATTTGTAGAGGAAGTTCATATTATTTAAAATTTTGTCTTATCATTAAAAATAATTTATATTCTATAATTTCTTTCAGCAAACAAAACGAGAGAATTTAGCGATGGTGTTTTTGTTTGTCAATCAATACCTACCTGAGTGAAAATTAATATAAATTGGAGGTCAATTATTGTAAATAAATCTGAACATTAATGTAAATAATATGTAAAATAATCTAAATCTATGTTATCTATGCCAAAGGCAAAAAAATTATTTGACTTTAATTTTATATTAAATTTGATTTTTTAATTATTTAATACTGTATAAAAAAATTTCTTTTTTTTCATTAAATAAAAAAAAATATTTCCAGAAAATTAATCCAAAATTTAAAAAATTCAAGAAAGAATAGCTTCTATGTTAAACAAAAATTTTAATTAGTGTCATTAACTTAATTTTAATTCAAAAATTCTTTCAGTGGTTCTTTGAGAAAAAATATAAAATGGAAATTCTAATTTTAAAAATTAAAAAAAAAATTATTTTGGTTGAACTTGAAATGACTTAATAATTTATAAAAAATATTCAAAGTAATGTTATAAAAAAATGCTAGTTTATTGATCTGAGAGAAAAATAGATTAAAAGAATGGTTGAAGATTAAATAGGAATGATGAATTAATCCATAATTTGAAAAAATTCAAAATGGGGCAACTTCTTCATTAAACCAAAAATTTATATTTAATCTTGGATTTTTCATTAATTTCGAACTCTCGGATGAGTATTCATTCTTAACAGAGCGGAGTAAAATTTTCCATGTGACTTTTTTTTAAGGATTCTTTTAAGATTGATGCCATACCTCATTTTTATTAAATTTTTATAAAGCCTTTTTCTGACTCATGCCATTTAGACTCCAACCATATTTATTTAAAGTATTTGGTGTCCATTATAATTTAAATAAATTTTATCGCTCAGGATGAGAAGCGAACCTTACCGATCTTCAGATTTTACAAATTAAGAAGATAAATGGATATTTTAGGACCCCAAAAATATTTTGAGGTGACAGGAAAATATTTTTAAAAAAATGAATAAATGAATAAAAATTCTTCATAAAATTAATTTATAATATTTTATAATCAAAATGGAAGACGTTAATAAAATGAGGAAAAAATATATAAGATAAAAATTGTCATCGCGTAATCTTATTCCTATCCCAATGCATGAATCACAAATAAACAAGGTCAAGAGAATGTATAAAACAATGCAATTCTAACTTGTGTAAATTTTACCCCCATTATGTCTTTCAAGATTAATTATTATTTTGTGTAAATATATATAAGTAAAAAATGATTTTTAGGGCAAATTTATCGGTTCAATTTATTAGAAGTTTACAATTAACTATCTCTCAGAGAGAAATAACAAGGTCATTTGGCCAGCAAAAATATGATTCGTTCAGATTTTAAAACGAATGGTATGTATGAGTAAAAAGGAACAAGAACTTGTTTATTTTTTAGGAATAATAAGATGATTGATTGATAGACAATAAATAAATAAATAAAATTAGCTAACACTCAATTAATTAAAACAAGCCAAATCAGTCCCAGTCTCTTAGAACAGAGGTAAAGCTTTTGCTTTATCAATATCCAAGGATCTTTCACTTTCCATCCTAAATGATAAAATTTATTTAAATTATATTGGCTATTACTTAATTTTAAATTGTCCTTCGTAAAAATTTAATTAAACAGATTTTTTAGATAGCATTTCAATTTAATCATTATCATTATTTAGAGTTAATTTAAGAGAAAACAACAAAAAACCTAAAAATGCACAAATGTAAAATAATTTTAGAAATTTTCAAAGATCATCTAATAAATAAGTGATATATGAATTTTAATTAAAATCGTTAGAGAAAATTTTGAGAAAAAAAAAAAACAAAAAATATATCAATAAAGTTTTCTTTGGCCGATTTTATTCAAAAACTTCGAGGTGCCTAGCTGAAATATAAAATTTTAGTGTTGAAAGTTTTTACGTTTTTGAGAAATCTTGTACACAGGCACACAGACGGACCATTTTTTGAGATCGATTTTTTTAGACTCAGGAGACCTCAAAACGTGTATTTTCATTGAAATCTCGATATCGCTTTTTTTTGCGATCGAA
Organism: Anisolabis maritima; assembly: GCA_010014785.2. NCBI lineage: Eukaryota > Metazoa > Arthropoda > Insecta > Dermaptera > Anisolabididae > Anisolabis > Anisolabis maritima. Next base: position 6,783 of record JAAAKE020023006.1, on the reverse strand, counting down.
ATACTTTCTCACTATATATTACTTATATAAATAAGAGAAAGTAAAAATTACCATACAAGGAAAAAATTTAATTTGTGTCCAGCCCTCGTGCAAATCTTACTAATATATAGCAGAAAAAGTGTTACTTTTTTATTATTTTGAATGTACAAAACTCCAATACGATATTCAATAGTGTTCAATCAGACATATAACGAGAAAGATTTTTTGAAGGACCCAACCAAAAATCTGACCATTTCGGCGGGGATGGCTAACTTAGCATGAAATCTTTTGTTTTTGCAGAAGTTTAGGGGTTATCCAAACGAATTATCTGTGTCAATAGTCTATAAGTCAAAAGTCGCTCTCTAGAGGTCAGGGTCAAAAAGTGATTCGGGAAAGGAAATAATAATTACATTTTTTTCTTGCTTGTTTTCATCACGATCTTATTAAATAGATTCAATTATTGCTAAATACATTATTAGACGTTGGTTTATCTAAAAGATCCGTCGCTAGTTCAGAAAAGAAAAGTTGACGTTCAAAGGCTTAGGAAGACATGCTGCGATTATTTCGAAACATTCTTATGAAATTCAGTAAATAAACAACATAATTTGGCACATAATATGAACAGATTTATTTTTATTTTTAATTACATAATAAATTGTTTTTAACTTTTTTAGTCACGCAAGTATTTATTTCATTAAAGTATGTGTAAATATGGGATTGAATATTTAATTTAACTTTTTAAAATAATTTTAAAAAATCAGACTTTCAAGTTCTTCCCTGAAATTATTTTGATAAAATTATTTTTCCCACGATACTTGGCTACCATTTGACTTATCAAGGGCAAAAAACTTAGCACTCTTAATTCCTATTTTTCCCATTTTTTGACAAAATAATTTATTATTTTCAAAAGTGTTTTAATTTATTTCTTTAATTTTATTGAAAAAAAAAATAAAAACGAAATAAAAAGATAAGGATCCAATAAATTCACTTTTTCACAACCAACTTATAATGAATTTTAATTTAGAGAATTTATTATATGCTGCCAATAACTAAAAATAGTAGGCCTAATTAATCAACTTTTGGTATAAATTGTCAAACCACAATTCTTTTTTTAATGATGGAATTTCTTTAATACTATTTTATTAATTTACCCAATTAGTTAATAGTAAAAAATTTTAAATTATAAAAATATTAAACTTTTAATCAATTTTAGTTGTCTTTATTAAATAAATTTTTTATTAATATTATTCTAGTTTTTGAAAAAATTCAAAATGCTAATAAATAGTAATCCAAATAAATTTACTATTGAGTTTTTATAATAGGTAAAACAAATAAATGATTACGAACCTAAAATTATATATAATTGCGGATTCAGAGCAGAGAAGCCCCAGAAAATAGGAAAAAAATGAAGGGAAAAATCCCGAAAAACAACTATAAAATAAAACTAAGATAAAAAATCGAAAAGCGCTAATGGAAGTCTTCTTTGAAAACAAAAAAATAAAATAAAGATCCGAGAAGGGAAAATTGCCACTGATTAAATTAAGTTAAAAATTTTTTCTCAAATTTCCATATATAAAACAAAAATTCATTTAGACCTACCTCTAAACAAAAAATGTCGTTACTGATGGTTTGTATAATAATATATTATTAATATTAAACAGGGACCAAGAGCCTAGGGCCTCAAAGTTAAATTCTATATTTAATAACAAATGAATTAATATGAATTATATTAATTACCCTATTTTTTCATATCACCATGGATTAAAAGACGAGCATTCCTGGTTTTTAAAGCCCAGACCCCAGGCTACAATCCCATGACTCTCTCTCTTGACAGCTTCTTAATAAAGTTAGACTGTCGGCCATGTATTAATCAGATCAAGCTGCACATATTTACACATTATTCTCATCTCACGCAAAAATGGCTTGAGAAATGTTATAATTTATTATTAAAACTAGAAATGATTTTAAAGTTCAAGGTCTAATTGAAATTCAAAAGAAATATTTCAATTTCTCTTATAATAGGGAAAGTGCTCAACTAGGAAACTGAACATTTATAAGATTAAGAACATCCTTTCTTTGAAATGCACCACCTTTTCTTTATTTCCTGTATTCATTGAGGATGTGCATTCATATCTTCATCGGTTAACGAACTTTAAAAAGATACTTTTGCTATTATATAATAATTATAGATTATAATTTAGCATTTATTACATTTTTGACAACACATGAATTACCAAGTAAGACAATAGTTGTGGAATACAGCCAAGTAAATTTCCTGCGAACTTTTAAAGGAATATATAAAATGTTTCTATTTGTTTTAGTCAAAGCAATCGCTATGCATATATAAGTGTAATACTATTGTACAAACAAATATCCTTGTTTGTCATTTTAGGATTTAAGATTCAAAATCAGGAAACAATTCGCAGAATTTTGTTTTATTATGCAATCCCAAAATATTTTATCCTTTAGCATCGAAAGGCAAATAAACATTAATTTTATATATTTAATTGACAATACCCACATTCCGTTTATACTTTTATATTTTATGTAAGTTAATTGGTAGTTAATTGTTTTAAATAATTGTTTTTTACTCAGAATGGTAAGAGGTATTAATTAAATTTTGATTTTGAGGGCATTCATGCACTGTTATTTGTATCGTTCAATCTCCCATTTACTGTTAAGTTATTGGAAGAGATGACACTGAAATCTTTGCAAGTAAATAGGTATTGATAAATTTAAAAAAAATTGAAAGATACTGATTAATTCTTCCTATCTTCAATTTTCTTTAGACTATTTATTATTTATTACTTAACTTTTTTTTTTTAAATAATACATATCCTATGCTAGAAAGAAAAGGAAAAGTTAAAATCAATACATCATCAATCTCTCTTGATGTTTGATGAATCATAGTATCATCATCGGGACTTCCCTTAGATACGTTTATGACCATAGAATAAGACAAGTCAGATCCTAAGATGTTTTCTATAATAATTGCTCTTGTTTGCAATTGGCAATTGGCAATGAGGTCATCTAATGAAAGCTGCGCGGCCCAGTGCGCCAGATCGTGAGAAAGTTGTCGCATTTAGTACAATCCGGGTGCATCTCTTATTTTTGAATATTGGTGCAAGCGAAAGAACGAATGTATGAAGGAACGAACGAACATGGAACGTTAGTCGATTGACTGTTTCGGCGGGGAGAGAAAGGCTCTCTAGGCATTGCCGGCCTGAGTGAAAGTTCCATCCCCGGAGAGAAAGCCGAGGTGGGTGTGATGGCCCCTTGGTCGTGGTCGTCGTCACCGGTGTGCCGACAACTATGACATAACGAGAACCGGTTGCCTCCCAAAGATGACAATTCGCCTTGGTCACAAAGGGCAAAGACCTCCCTCCCCGCCTCAATAAAACAAATGTCATATAATAATTATTAAGAAAGAAAATAAATTTGTTTGTCAATTAAGTAATCGAAATTCGAAAGGGAAACTATTTATTAATTTCTTAAATGTTGAATTTAGAGTGAATTAATTTTTAACAACTTTCCCCGAGAGTTTTTTCGAATTTTTTTGTGATATCGATTTTGATAAAAATTTTCATAATTTTCTTATGTAATTTTATTTTATAAAATCAAATTAACTAGTGTTCGATACCTTCCTATTTCGGAAGATTAAAAATGCATTTGCTCCAAAAGGTCAATAAAAAGGATAAAAAAATAAGGCGACATAAAGGTAACCCCACTTTCTTAATATTAAAGACATTCAGAGAAAAAATGTTCTCTGTAAATCTAAAAAACTAAGATTTTTCTAAATTAACCATATTTTCTTTAAACGGGATCTGTTTCTTGGATTAACCTTAATAATCTCAATCTTTCTTGAGAGAGGATCAGCGGCGCAGCTGAATGAATTGTTTTTAAGAATGCTTCCGAAAATGATATTACCTTGTAAGAAACCTAAAGAGGCATTCTGGTAGCTGAATATCAACGGTTCAATGAAATGGAAAATTAACTTTATCATTCATGTGTAATAATTAATGATGAACATGTAAACATTCAATAATGAAATTCCAATAGAAGGCTGAGGCCAAACTTATTCGAATACAAAAGAATCTCAGATAATTTGAAGCTCAATTAACCAAAACTTCACCTATTCAAAAAAATAAGAAAAAGAAAATCTCAATGAAAAATGAAAGATAAAAATATACAAAAGAAATTACTATTATTTGCCATTGTTAAATACCCCTTTGAATATCAATTACTATTTCAGGGTGTATGTTGCGAGGAGGAAAAGGTAAGAAAAGATCTTTGGAAGAACTTCCTCCTGAATATCCAATCAAGTTCTGGACAAATAACAAGGAGAATTTTTTTAATAAAAAGAGACTTTACTATTTTTTCCTTCGCTTTAAATCATTTCATTGATCTTAGAATAAATATACTATATGAAAGTAGATGCTCGATCTTGTTCAAATTCCATATATTAAACTCCAAAGAGGTCTTTAAAGTATCTTTTAGAATCTCTGCATTAGGATAAGGAAATATTAGGTAATGATTGCTTTTTTTATGATTCCAGATGTTAATTTTAAGATTCAATAGGTTCACAACCTTAAATAACAGTTGACGAAACCCCTTTAAAGTTTATTTTTTCAAAATTCTCCTTTTTCTCTATAATTTTTCACCTCTCTATAATCACACGCTGGCCTCTTTCTAAACAAGTTTCTTTCTATTGAGATCAAGAAAGAATCCTCCAAAAATATTTATTATTTTTCCCCGTGCGATATTTCAACTTTCGATTGCCTCAATGCCTCGTTTAACTAGTCTAATGCTTAACTTCATCATCACTTAAGCAAACATTCCCATCTCAGGTTGAATATTTCCCAATTCGAAAGGCTTCTGGATACTCTTTTCCTTTCATATCTAATAAATAGATGTATTAGAATATGTTTGTTCATGTATTTCTTTTAGAGTTATATTTGTTGATTGAATTAATTTCTTAGAATAGGGAATTTATTTATATAAATATCGTTTCGTGTAAGATACACCATTAAATTAGCCAACCTTCATTTTCTGGCATTTCCGTGATTTACCTTATTTCCTATCTCTAACTCTCCCATTTATTAATTCCAGCTAGTTAACTGATCCTTTGTATGTACTTATGTCGACTCTGGAGGAACTATGCAGCAATTAATCGAAAAATCCATTAGTGAATTGGTAATTTGGGTGTTGCCTACCTTCCAGCAAACAAAAACGAGAATTTATGCACCCCACGCTAGTCTAGCCTATTTCTTACCTTAATGAGGGAGGAGTTTTTAACTTTTTAACCTCCCTTGCAAAGAATGTCGAGGCATACCAACTCTACCTCCACTTGGTGAAGAACTCAATAAATTCAAACTTATTCGTGAATAAATTTCTCTAATGAAAAAATTTAGGCTGAAACAACAACCGATCTGAGAAAGAGGGATAAAGGAAAGTCTCGTGATATTTATGTCCTTGATGTACTTGACATTATGATAAAAATTTCTCTAAAAAGTTTATTTTATTCCACTTTTTCTGACAGATTCTAAATGAAATGTTAGATTTTAATGACTGGAAATATAATTAATTGATCCAGTTTTTTCTGGAATATAAACATTTAATGTCTTATTTGGTCATTTATAAAATAAAGAATAAAAAAAAGAAAAATAAAGATTGTATTGAAATGAAAATATTTTCCCACGCTATTTGATCAGAGTAGTAATATATACGTATATAATATGTATTTTATATTAAAAGTTTAATAAATCGAATAGTGAAATTAATGGCTAGAGATTTCTCAAATATGTTGAGTAATTTTAATTTAATTTTAAACAATAATATAAGAAATCCGTAAAAATTAATAGAAAACAAAAATTCATTAATAAGATTATGAAATAATTGAATTATTTAAAGTCTATATGACTAAAACTAAAAAGGATAATAATAATAAAATATAAAAATCTTTTTACTTTAACATAAATTTCTTCAATTAACCAATGAATAATTTTATTTATTCAAAAGAACTTTATGGAGAAAATGTGCTTGAGAATTGCAAAATACATTGTGTTATTATTTAGACATATTTAAATTTTTTAATTTGAGATGCAGATAAAATGCAACTTCCTGTTGACTAATTGTGTCAAAAGTTGATAATATAAATCTAATTTAAAATTTTAATTCAATTACTTAATTCTTTCACGATCTGAAGATTAATTAATGAACATATTCTAGATGTGGATATTTTTCAAATATCCTAACAAGAAGTCGAAAATGTATTTCTAAAAAATCATCATTAAAAATTTTTTAAGACGGCATTCAAATCTGTTTTTAATCAGATTTTTTCACAATCTAAACTGGTCTCCCTAGAACATTCTCCTTATCAAACAACAAATCCCACTCATTTTAATTAAATAATTTTGGGAGAGACATAGAGATAATATAATTCATCATTATGCAAATATATTTCATTAATTTATATATTAACATTAATTATATTCCAATATAGAGAAAGTAATCTTTGAATTTATGACACGATTATTATTTTTTTTTCTAGCGGCTCCCCAGGCTGGAGGCAGCAATCGAATAGACCCCTGCGAGTTAAAATCCCGAGTGGCGCCGCACCCCACTTATTGTGATCGGTATTTAGCCTGTGTTAGTGGTCAAGTCGAAGAATATGATTGTCCTAATGGCTTGGTATTCGCCGGTAAAAACCGAGGAGTCACTGATGGGGGATGGTATGACTTGTGCGAGTTGCGTAAACAAGGTTCATAAAGCATTACAATCCGTTGATGGCGTTGAAAATGTGCG
>JAAAKE020023005.1:0-27814 GCA_010014785.2 Anisolabis maritima | reverse complement strand
GCAATACTTTGTGTTTGTAACATTAAATCATTATCACTGATTAATGAGACTAACCTTATTTTTCACAGCAAAATAACTGATTTTGAGGACAAGAGAGTTTGTTTTTTTTTGTGTCTTTCGGCATTGAAACATCTACCTTTGCACGAAGTGACAGGTCGACAACATAGTTGACATTTATTTACTTTAAAAATATATATCAACATATTACGTAACTCATTCACCAAAGCTCTTTTCTACAATTTTTTGGAATGCTTGTTTTCAAAAAATTTAATTAAGAAAATATAATATTAAAAATATTTTATTTCCTTTTAGAGAAAAAGTTTAATAGTTAGATTAAAAAATCTTGAAAATCTTTCTGCAAATAGCAACTCAGAACCGTATTAAATAGCTAGTCAAGAATACTGGTACTATATCTATTTTAAAAAGTCGTTTGCAACAACTATATTTAGTACCTATTGTATAATATTATGATAGCTACTAATTAATTAATTAATTAATAATTAAAACAAAATGAAATATATTAATTTTTATCTTTCATTAAATTAAACAATAAAATTCTTCACAAAAAGTGGTATATAGATAAAGAACACTAACCCTTTTTTCCGCCTCCTTTGCCACCTTTCTCGCCACCACCGCCGCCTCCTTTTCCTCCCTTCTCACCTCCGCCACCTGCACCTCCTTTTTTCTAAAACATCACATCGATTATCAATATTTTATCATTTTTTTAATCAATTTTGTTTTAATGATATAGTGCTATTGATTTTGTAATTATCATCATTTCCAAAACCTGTTGAATTCGAGTGGGTATTTTATTGATTTAAATATTCTCTTGCTAAATCAAATAATTTAATTATAATAATTAATTGTCCAATAAATAATTAAAATACTAATAGACATATACCAATATTTAAAATAAATATGTAGTTATATTATTATTAAATAGAATTACTAATAACAAAAAATGAAATGAAAAATTTAAAAAAATTATCTGAAATATTTTTATCTTGTTTTATACTTGTTAACAAGTGTCCCTGTTTGGTCCACCAAAGCACTTATTAAGAATTTAGCTAAGAAGCTAAAAAGAGTGGCACCAGTGGCGTATACAAGGAAGACCCAGACGGGCCGGAACAACCAACGCAAAATTTTTATTAAAACATTAAAAAAATTACAATAAAATAATCAATTTAAATTGAATTTTTAATGAGAACTACTTGCAAAAAACCAACTCTAAACACCTTACAGGAAAAGCAGCCCTACCAAATTTAGTTAGGCCCCTCCAAACAAAAATCCTAACTAACCTACTGAGTGTCAATGACTGAGTCTTCTCAAATCCATCTTCCCAATAGTTACACCTTGAATTAATTTATATGCATAGAGAATTTTTGATTATCACTGCCACTGCCTTTCATTAGATATTGGAATATTAAAATAAACTCATTTCTTTAATTATAAAAATTTTATTAGTTATTTATTAAGAAAACTAAAATATATTTTCAAAATTTTAATTTTATTCTGTAATGAAGATAAACAGGAGCCAGTAATCAGGGGCATGAGCTAGGGGGAGACTCTCCCCTTTATATTACCTAAAAAAAGGCTGAACAATTTCAGATTTCTGGAAATTGTAAAAATTTTGTTGAAATTTTTGATGTAATCATCCTTTTAAATATTCGTATTCCTTTTTGGATCTGAATCTTAGTACCAGCTAGTAAAGTCTGAAACTCAATGGCGTAGCCAAGAGCTGTGGCGAACGGTAAGGGGACCAGAGAGGCAGTTTCTCTAGCCGCTAAATTTTTAGGAGCACAAAAAAATGTTTGATAAAAAAATACAATATTATATAAAAATCGCAAGAATAAAGTCCAGAATTTAAATTAATGCAATTTATATACTCTGTGTTTCCCGATTTCGTAATACTTTCATTGGAACCTTTTTCTTTTGTTTTTAAGTCTTTTCGACATCTAAGGCCATAGGGACTTTTAAACGATATATAATAAAGATTCGAATACAATTATCCAGACACATGTATTTATATCAATTGGATATGAATAAATTTTCATCGGATTGCTCGAACCCATACCCCTTGGCTTTTAAGGTTATCAATACTGACAATGTCACTATCATTAACCTCTAGGTCAGTGGGGGAGGGGGGGGGGTTATTAGAACCTATAAAATGTTAAAGTTTAGAAGTAAATATTGATGAGTAGAAAGAAAGGATTTTTTTTTTAAATTTCATTTATACTCTTTTTGGCATCTAAGGTCATTTAGAGTTTACAATATTCGTATATAGATTTAAATAACATATCGATGGCGTGCGTTCCACAGTCTTGTTTCGTGGGGTTCAGCACTGCTTTGCCTTGCTTGACAACATAGATCTTGGTGGCTGTTCTTTTCTGCGGCCAGGTCCGCCGACAAGAAATAATTTATAATTAATAATAATTTTAAAATATATTCTTTTTCTGCATGTGTAATTATAGGTTTAGAAAATAAATAACAACAAAACTTGGTTTTATACAGCTCATGGACCATGGCTAGCCCCTAATAATAATAAAGGGATGCATTATTTTAAAGTGCCTTAGGCGCTCAAATCCCACCGTATGCCACTGGCACATTGAACTGGCTACGCTACTCCAAAATTTATCGTTAAAATTTAAGTAAAAATTCGCCATTTAATATTTTCGTTTCACATGTTTTCAACTATTACCTTTACTTTTTATGAATTAAAAAATTCATTTTATTTAAATTAAAAAAAATTATCATCTTGTTTATTTAATCTGTACAATTACAGTTAAAGAAAGTGCAATTTTAATTATTACTCATGATTTCTGATTAAAGATTTAATGCAACATCCTCTGTATAGCCGTGATCGTATAGTGGTTAGTACATTGCGTTGTGGCCGCAATAACCCAGGTTCGAATCCTGGTCACGGCACATTGGGTTTTTTATTTGCTCAAGTCTTAATAATTTTAATATGAATTATTATTTTAATAAAATAAATAATAACATAATAGTAATTTTTAGTTAAAAAATATTTTAACCATAAATGCACAATTTAATTAAATATACTAAGGCTTTTATTTTTGTACTCGGTTTGATGCGCTTTATCAATTGAATTCCAATAGAAATAAGACTGTTGATAGTGACTCACATCCCGTGGAGAAATCCAGAAAAATATTACCAGCCGTTTCCTCACACTTATATCATTTTATTTGCAAATATCATGGGGTGCATATATTTACTCCTTCTTATTTGTTGGAAGGTAGGCAACCCAAATAACCAACTCACTAATGAATTTTTATAGCTCCTTTAGAGAAAGCCTTTGTTGAATCCCCCTAGAAATTGACAAATGAGCATGAGTGTGCCGTTCTAGAGCAACTCTGGAGCAATTAATCAAAGAATCTATTTGGGGTTCCCTACCTTCGAGTAAACAAAAAACAAAAACGAAAGAATTTGGGCATCCCATGTAAATATAATGATGTGAGTGAGGCCCAGAAACGGCTCGTATTATATTCTCTGAATTATTTAATCGTATTAACCATAAATATCCTCTATTTATTTAGTCAATAAATGAAATTGAATATCGATGTACAACCTTTAAATAAAATTCATATTTTTATTTTCCAGAAAAGATATAAAAAATATCCTCAAAAAGGATTAGCGCAACAAAGGCTCCTCTCTTTTTTGATTACTTTTACGCCCATCATGCATTGAAAATTTTTTTAATAAAATAAAAATTATTAATGTATTTTTTTCATAATCCAATTTTTTAATATTTTACAATATTTTATATTTGAATTCTTCGCATACTTTTTTCAAGTCGATTTCGGCTTCAGAGGCCATTTAGACTCCTTATTTATTTAAATTAATTGGTAGCCAATATAATTTAAATAAATTTTGTTGCTCAAGAGAGGAAGCGAACCACTGACCTTGGGTACGTGAACCTCTAGCTCTGCACCCTGGGACAGGGCTTTATATATTTGTTTTTAATAAAATAATAAATACCCTCTAGAATCCAATAACCAAAAGTTTCTTAATAACAGATAAAAATTTTTCTTCATGAATTCTTCCACTATTTATTAATATAAATTTTTTAAATATTTAAATCATTATAGTATACTATAATATTATTATGATTAACTTTTTTGAACTATATTTTATACTAAAAAATAACTTCTGTATTATTTAAATGAATCTATACCTCTTCTCCACCTTTTTGGCCTGCGCCGCCGCCGCCGCCGCCGCCACCGCCTCCTAAAGACACACCCAATCGTTTAGGAGCTTCTTTATACTAACATCCATGGAGCAAGTTCTATTTTTGACCTCTCTACTAGTTACATAAAAATATTAACACTTTTGCGAATGGCCTCGGGTTTACAATTAACTAATCGAAATAAATAAATAAATATTATTGCAATGTGAAATTTGTAAATTCGATTAACAAAATTAAATGTTCTCAAGTACAATCCAAGTACGAAGTAATATCTGCGACGCAACAGATTGCAAAATGATCACGTTGCGAAGTTATTATTATTTTCATTCTTCTAAGCTATTTTTAATTGAATATATTTTTAATAAAATTTCTAAATATTTGCAAAATTGTTTATGCAGGAAATATAAACGATCTAAGAAAAGAGTAAATATATATTTTTTTTTATTTTTCTCCCGCGTATCAAGTATTTTTATTGTTATAAAAATTTTTTTACAATTAGGAAAAAAATTTATTGAAATTATTTTCTTTTAATTTATTGATTGATTTATTTTTTGAGAGGATGCGTTGGATACCTTTGCCTTTAGCCATAGCTGGACCAGAAACGATGAGATGAGTCTGTCTGAAGTGATGGTGAGAGTTTTACTGACGGCCTGGACGTCGAAGTCGACGTCGCCGTCGACGTCGGCGCGTTGCTCCCGGGGCAAGCCAGAAGCAACACGTTCTGCAGGGGGAAACCGGGAATAGAAGGGGAGACATCCCGTATCCCGTTCGATATGCTTCTCTCACCTCTCTCTCTCTCTCTCTCTCTCTCTCTCTCTCTTTACCAATAACTAACTACACATGAAAATTAACCCTTAACAGTCTCGATAAATTGGAAGAAATTTTATAATCGTTCTGTTCAATACTTTCATTGTTTAAAGATAAAATTAAGGTTTATTTGTCAAATAATTCTAATTGGTTCTCTTTTATTTATTTATTAATTTTTTTTTTTTTAAACAAAATTCAGTCCTTTCCTAAACGAAAAAACTCAATCCCCAAAGGGAATTAAAGATTATATTTTAGGGATGCGAGGAAATATTTTATGAGCAGAGTCGGATTGGCCAAAATATCTATTATCATTATGTCCTATAGCAAGCAGGGCTTTGATGAAAAATTTCTCCTTATCACCAACCAGAGTATTAAAAAATGTCTTATATATCTAGTTAAATTTTCATTTTTCATTTTAGAAGATATTAAATGAAAAATTTCAAAAAATAAGATGTGTGGAAGGGAGAGGGATGAGTGGTGTCTGCGACCACGATCTTTTTTTTAAGTATTTATTTTTATTTATTGATTTCAAATCCTCGCCTTTGAACTTCTTGGTCTCCTTTTTTAAAAGTAATTTTCCTCATTTAAGGCACATAACTTCCCTACATACCTTGATATCGACTATAATTTAAATACATTTTAACAAAAGGGAACTTCCGAACGTCGGATCAGGAAGCAAAGCCTGTAAGGGATTGAGTAGATTTTTCTTTTTACATATTGTTTACCGGTAGAATTCTCAAAAGATAAAATTTTACTCGGGTAGTGTCCCTTTTCTTCTCCAAAACAGGACATAATTGCATAAATGTTTGCGCTAAGCTAAACCAGCGAGGCCTTAAAATCAAAATTAAAAAGTGACTACTTACACATAGGAAAATTGCCAAGAAGACTTTTCCCCCATTCTTCAAGCTTTAGTCTCGATTGCTGCCTTTTTTTGTAGATGTAACAAATAATAGTTTAAATATTATTTCATAGACAAATATATGATATAATTGATTATTTATTTAAAAATAAATTAATAATATTACATAGATAATCATTTACAAATGCAGATTAAAATAAATAGAGTAAATATAGTAAATATATGCATATAAATATTTCCAGACCCTTTTGAGCTCTCTTCTACATATTATACCTGATTGCCCATTTACTATTAAGATTATTATAGTTTATTGAGGTTTATTAGCAACAGCTCGAGCCTCTGGGTTGCTAAATGCAGCAATCATCACGTTCATTATAGTGATAAGAAATACTCCGGCAACCACTAGTTTTTTTAACATTTGTGATTGAGGGCCTTTCGATTGTCGACGATCACTTGGTTTAATCAATAAAATTACACCGACGCCAATCTAAAAAAATTAGAAAATTTATTCAAGTCAAATTTAAATTTTTTTCTCACTAAATTTTGAATATTTTAAAATCATGAATGTGAGTCGAACCCATATTCTTTTTTGGTTTACGCTAATGGATATTTTAACCTATAAGCTTAGCACCAGAAATAGGTTCGAATCCCTCATGTGCTTCAATTTTTTCATTTCATAGCTTTAATATAAAATCGTAAAATCTTTTTTATTTTGACATTTACATTTAATACATCAAATTTCAAACTATCAAAATTGATAAATAAATTGACTGGATTTTTTTCTCCAAGTAAGCTTTACATTTTTAATTCAACTTGTTTCATTTAAATGCTATTGCATAAAAAATAAATAATTAAGATAAAAACTATCACTTAGTAAAAGGTTAGAATTTTAAGGAAACATATTTAATATTTTTCAAATATACAATTTTTTGAGACTTTATTGTAAAAAGTAAAAATGACTGATATGTAAATAACGATGTGTGATATGTTTAAAGGGATTTGAAGTGCAAAAATCGTCATAATAATCTCTAGAAAGAAGTTTTGTAATGGAGACAGCGGAGGTTTTGGGAGAGGGGAGTGAATTTTAGAAATTTTTAAAAATTAGGTGTATTTTGATAGTAACATTTTTAGCTGTTATATATAATTAATCTCATCGCATCCGCGCCTATAATAATCTTTGCTCTTTTACTTTTGTAATTGCAATTTTCTATCGTATACTTTTTTTTATAATTTTATAATCCTTTAGAAATTTTTTCTTTTTTTTTCTGGATTTATTCATTCCGTGATGCGGGGTCGGGATAAGAAATTAAGGATGGGACAGAATGGGACGAGAAGAGGAAAAAATGTCAATAACTAGGGATGGTCACCAGGCAGAACGGGCCGAGTTACCTCTCTTATCTATTATTTTTATGCCGGCCCAAAATAAGAGATGGAAGATAAATAAAAAGAATAGAATCCTGAATTCATAGAGCCGTAAAGTCACCTAGGAAACTCTCACCCTCTCTTGATACACATTTTTTATTTGTCCTTCTCTAGTCAATTAATTTCAATTTCAACTTTTATCCTAACATTTTTTCTAAATTTATTTTAACAATCCAATTTAGTATCTCACTCAGTGAATATTTGTCCAAGACACAGACCAGTAGATGGTCGCGAATTAACAAATAAAAATTTATTTAAATCAATTGGATACCAAGTGGTTTAATAAATATGCTTGGATAATATGTATCATAATAAATATATACATGAATTGTTTAAAGGTCTATATGGCCCAAGATGCCAAAGAGACTTAAAAAAATAAAATAAAAATAAATGCACTGAGATCACTCATAAAAATGATAAGAATAATTTGCTTCTTCTGAAATCGATTTTGTAAATAAACTAGGAATACCTGAGACAAAAATAATTCGGATAGTATGGGAAAAAGTTCTATCCCTAGTTACCGTGGGACCCAAATTCGAATTTGACTACGACCACTTATTAAAGAATATTGTAGTTAAATACCTGTAATAAAATACTGATGCTGATCAGAAGAATTGCAATGTAAAAATTAGCATTTCGAGGACTGAGTTCGAGATGAAATCGTAATTGATTAGCATTTGCTGTGAGCAGAGCAATATCCATCATACCTTCGGCAACACCTTTGCGTGCTGAAATTATATTCAATTGCTCTGTATGCCATCGCTGGAAAAATACAATTTTTTAGTTTATTTTTTAATAAAGGAAGGTCTGCCGGAAGTAAGGCTAAACTAGTGTTATTTAATCCTACCTTTTTTCTTTTGTGCTTATTATTTCCTTTATCTACTTCACTATGCTCCTCTCCCTCTACCATAGGCTCATAAACAGGTACCAATGCACGTTCAGGATTTTTCGGATAATTAAGTTCATTTAAACCTTTTTCCTTAGGATCTGATCCCATTTTTTTCTATTTAAACACTCATCAGTTTAAAAGCCAAAGTAAAAATGTCGCTCGATTATTGACAAATAAAATTTCCTTGTTCCATGTATATATAGTTTATTCCCTAAAAACCGCGATAAGAGATTAGGAAATTTTTACTTCCTGCCTGACTACTTCACTTGATAGGATTAATAATAAAAATATTTTTCATAAATATTTTGACCAATTTAAAAATATATAATAATAATAGCTGTTTAAGTAAATACCAAATTTTCGGTAAATATCGTTTATCGACATAGGAGTATTAAATTATAAACAATTTGACATATCTCTGAAGGCTCTAGGACGGTGTTTCCCAACGTGGGGCCCACAGGGGGGCAATTTGATTGTTAAGGGGGGCAATTCGAAAATGGACTCGACACGAGTTTAACCCTTTTGCTCCGGACCATTTAAATGCAATGCTAGATTTCGGTGCCAAAATTGAAAGAAAAAAGCAGTAACGTGTTACATAGGGGGGCATAAGAATTTTAGAAAGGCTTAGGTGGGGCATGGCACAAAAAAGGTTGGGAAACACTGCTCTAGGACAAATAATAATTGAGTTATGAAGGAATAATGGGAAACCCGTATTAATTTCGGACACCAATTTAAACATTTTTGGCGTCCTTGTGCAATTTTATATATATTCCCCCAATTCTTTTTAATACATTTTTAACGTTTTTTATTTTATATTTATTTTTGAAAATTTTGAACCTTAGCGCCATTGTGCCACACCACTTTACATCTAAGTACGCAGGCCTGCTATATAGAGAATGGCCTATTTTTGTAATTGAACTTAGAGTTGGAGATTTCGGAAAATAGACTGTCCTTATCAAGTTTATTGAGGATTCTGCGGCCCCATCCGGTTCCAAAATTAATTGATTAAAAGTTGGTTTGGTTTTTCCTAGTTTTTTGTTCAACAAAATTTTTTTCGCGGTTTGAGGGTGTATAGTCTAGCAGCAAACAATAAAAATGATCTTTAAGGAACAATTTTTTTTTTAAATCTTTAAGTCTCTCAGCATCTGAGACCATATAGACTTTTAAACCATTACAAATATATTATTTACGATACTTGTTATCCAGGGATATTTATTTATATCACTTGGTATCCAATTGCTTTAAATAAATATTCATCGGAATGCCCAGGATCCGAACCCACATCTCTTAGCTTTTAAGTATATCAATATTGACATTGTCAATAGTTTTCGACCACGAGGTGGGGAAAGTAACAATTTTAATGTGTGTTTAATTTGAACAATAATAATGATTATAATATTCATAAGAAAAACGGTTGTGATGATAAAAATACGATATAATAAGTGAAAACAAAAATATTTTGAAATTTTAATAAAATAATTATATGTAATACAAGCATCTGTAATTATAGTTTTATTAAGCCCATAGAGGTATGGAGTTACTTGCTATTCACGTTTTATTTTTTAACCGAACAATTTTTTAATTTTTTAACAGAATTGAATAAATTTTAACCAGCTAACCGCCTCATCCCAGTTTATAGCAGTTTATAGTTTAGAAAATATTTTGAATTTTACCGCCTTAATTAAAAAACAAAGTTAAATAATAGTAATTTTATTTTTAATTTTAATTTAATATAATTTCTACTTATTTTATATAATTATAATATTTTTTGTTTATTAAAGAAAAGAAAAGAATTATTTTTTCCATAGTTGGTACATCTATACTGTTTCCTTTTTCAAAATTGCACTTTTTCAATAAAAACAAATCAAATTTTTCGTTAAAGTACAACTTTTTGATTATATTTTATATATATTTAAATAAATAGAAAGAAATTCAAAATGGCATCTGGCTTAGAAAGTTATGTTAATCGTATCCTTTTTATTTATTTTATTATCAAACTAATATTATTTTTTTAATAACGACAATTCCTAACCTATTGATTGATTATATTTTTAATTAAATATTTATTCCTTCACTCTTCATAGATACTGTTAGTATTATTACTTCAGATGGACGCAATTTTGTTGTAAGTAAATATAATTCAAATCCAAATGATATATAATTTTTTTTTCTTAATATGTCATATATTATATTAAAATGTACCCCTTGCGTAATTACTTTATATTTTTTGATTAAAATACAATTAAACTATCGTCATTTAATTAAGAAAAAAGGAGGTTGATCTTTACATTAGACTGGAGATCAAGTAGCTGTGCCTTATGTTTTCTCTTATGGGCGGAGCTTGACATTAAACAATAATATTTAAAGTTACTTGCAGTGTTCGGTAAAGTATACCAAATTGGTTCCTTAGATTTAAAAAAAATTAAACAAATTGCAGGGACTTCTTATTTCGGTTCAAGTTCTGATTAGATTTATCGAAACGAATAGAACTGAAATGATCCGAATCAAACCATACTGAATCCGACACAAAAACCAAAACATTTGATTTAGACCCAATAAAAATTTAAAAATTTATAAACGCAAAAAGCATATCATAATCATCGCCCATTCAAAACTGCAAGCCACGCCCTACAGCCCAAAATAAAGATTTACTTAAAAAGATCGGAAAAATTTCTAGTCAAATTTATTGGGACATCATGAGTAAATAGTTTGCAGAAACATAATCTGAAAGAATCTTTGTAATAGTTCTCAATATGTATAATATAATTATATTATATAGATACTAATAAGATCAAAGGAGTTTTTCCTAATTTTTGTGTGATGTCACTTTTATTTTTCCATTTGTTTTTATCAACTTTCTCAGTTTTTTTTGCCATGAGAGATTATTATTCGACTTATATAAAAACAAAAAAATGGTGAAACAAATTCTAAAATTCTAAATTCCAAATTTTAAAAGGCTCTTGAAACTTTCATGGTTTATAAATTTCTTATAGCACTTGTCAAAAAAAAAATATATTTTTTTCCTTTCTTTGGATGATATACCTATTCATACACTGGATCCAAAAAAAGCACCAATTCCACTATCCAAACAATAAAGCCTCCTACTATTCAATTCTGCAGAAGAGAACAATGCAAAACTGACTAAATAAGAATATAAAATCAATTATTCGGATAAATAAAACCAGCTCTATTTCAGGTTCTACTTTACATTATTTTGGCATTTATTTGATAAATAGTTCAACCAACCTGACACCGGTCATTCTCAGTGTCACAATTTGATTTTGATGTTGTCCTCGTCCGATAATTTAAAATTTCTTGGAGAGGCGAAGTGTCCAAGTCATTAGCAAGTGGACGCAGGTCCACTACAAAATCACATTATGACAGAATGGCCAGCGTCAGGTTGGTCGAAATAAAGTGATGTAAAGTGGAACCTGAGACACATCTAGTTTTATTTTCAGTCCTTAAATAAAAACAGGAAATATGTAGTTTCCACTATTGATCTCTTTTTTCTATATACCATTATATATTATATATTATGTAATATATATATTCACAGATTCCTTTTTCAGCATCCATTTACTGATGAAAAGACAATAAATTTAATTCAAAAATCAAAAGCAGCTTTTTGGGTTTTGCATGTTTTCGAACAGAACCCCTTTTTGACATTCCTGATTATTCTCATGTTAATTTTTTTTATCATTTGACATTCTAGGGTACACTAAAAGGATTTGATCAAACAATAAATTTAATTCTTGATGAAAGTCATGAAAGAGTCTACAGTACCACGCAAGGTGTTGAACAGGTTGTCCTTGGTTTACATATTATAAGAGGTGATAATGTTGTTATCGTGGGCGAAATGGATGAGGCTATGGATGCAAGATTGGATTTTGCATCGATTCGAGCAGAACCTCTCTCTTCAGTTGTTTTTTAATTTAATTTAAAAAGCTCAAAAAATATTCCCCATTTTTTTTATCCAAAAAAAGTATTCAATTTTCAACGTTTCTCTTATTGGATTAATACTTTTAAAAATTGAAATTTTCTTGTCCAATGATTTATGTTAATAATCTTTTCTTAAAATATTTTACAATCTATCCATAAGAATTTTAATAGCAATGATTTCCCTATTTTCTTTAACTTCTTATTTATGATATTTTTAAAATGTGGAATTTTCTCTTAAATATATTCAAATGTCAACTAATTTTTTATATAAAAGAAAATTAGCAATTAACCAAACCCTAGTCTTAATATTTGACAGGAATCATTCTCCTAAATATATTCATTAATAGTTTCTAAAAACTTAGTTCATCTGTTGAGAAAAATTATATTTTCAGGTTTTAACTTTTTTAATTTTTAATAAATATGAAATTGTACGAGTATATATCATATGTTGGACTCTAAGTGGAAATTTGAACAGTTAACTATCATTTGATTTATATTACTGAAAATAAATTGACTAACTCTTGGAATAATTAATCGATTGCTGTTCTTGGAAAAGACTAATACGGCGCCACTCCAGAGATCCGGGGGAGATTCTCGGAGTTGACGAGGTTTTTTTGTATTAGTTATTAAATGAGTTTATATGTAAAAATATTTAAATATTTTTAGTATATGAATAATATAAATATTATACTATAAAAAGTTAGCGAGTTTTTTATAGAATAAATATTAATTTTGAAATAAATTTTTTATAAACAATTAGAAACAAGTGTTTTTTTATTATATTAATGAATTATTTAAACTGTAATCGTATAATTTCTAGGGAAAGTATTAATGAAATTACACTAAACTTAATACTTTTTGGAATTTGATCATATATTAATCTATACATTTAATGAAACATGAAATATAGAAAATTTTCTTAACCTTTATTAGGCTGGTTTTTCATTCAATTAATTCAAAAAATAAAATGATATACAATTCTCGTTTAACATGATTTTATTTGGCTAATAATTAATATATTTTAATAAAACTTGAAAACACGTTAGCTTAGCGTAGTTTCAATTTAACCGACCACCAGCTCTTTAAAGCAGTCCCTTGTCAAGAATCATTAGCTTGTTTATTGCACAATATATTATGCAGCTTCAATCCCAGTCACTAGTCTTATAATTCTATTGAAATAACATAGTTATAGTAGATTTTTTTTCTATTTAAACAAAATGCAATATTAAATAAGATGAAAATATATTCATTTTTTATATAAACAAGAATGCAATAGAAATAGATGATTTTAATCAATATAATTCCTTTTATTAAATTAAAATAAAAACCAGTTAACAATAAATTCATTAGATGGAGCAAACATGCACGTCTTTTTCTGACTTTTTTTTCTTAGAAATTATTTTTGTATAATTGATTGAAAGTGGACAGTGAAAACTTTTGATTTTATCAATAACTTGAAAAAGTCATTAAAAAGAGTTAATCATAAATGTCTCGCGCTGATGAGGTGTTTATATAAATGCGTGTTTTATTTTCATGTAGGTGTAATTATGAACGTGAGTGCCCCAATGATTTTTATGCTCCTACTGGTTCCTTAACTCTTTTCCTACGCTGTATGAGACAATCTTATTCCAGTCAATCTTTGCTCTAGTAACAGGAAGTTGTCGTCGAAGTGCTTTAAATGTGGTATCAGACATTGTCTGATAGTTATCAGAAATTGCCGTTTGGTATTCATTTTCAGTATTTTCAATTGTGCGCACAGCTTCTTTAGCAAGATCACTTGCTGCAGTTGAGGTTGTAGATAGGGGCAACGTTTCTTTTACTTCTTTGGAGCTTACCAGCTGCACATTCCCATCCTCATAATAATGAACCTGAAACAAAGGTAAAATAATTATTTATTTTGAATTTGATAAATAAATAATGCAATTAAAAATGGCCTATGTAAAAATTAAGGTGAAGAAACTAAAAATACTTCGAATCCGAATCATAAAAATAAAATTTCATTTAATTCTTGGTTGCTGCATTTTTTGTTTGATCTTTGGTCAATTTGGAATTCTTGTTTGACCTATTTTTCGACCATTACAAATTTTTCTAGTCAAATTTCTCCGTCAACCTTTAAGTTCTTCTGGATGCAATATTCTTAATTTTGAAAAAGAGGTCTAGAGGTGTTATTTGACTTCAAGCAACAGTTTTCCTAAGAACATGAATATTTTTATGCAAAGGCAATTTCACAACCAAATACCTGAGTGATTTTATTAACTTCCGACTGGACAATAGATATAATTTTTTTTTAAATTGTCCCAAATCTGCCATGATGGATGGATTGATATAGGACAGGATCCCCCTTACATTTGGGAGTTAGCCCACACATATGGGCCCTTTGTACTACACCCTATTGCTACTAATACAATACATATATACATATAATACATAAAAAATTTCAGAGTTCTAAGGGCGCCGTGAACTTAAGAATTTTGGGAAAACCTTTTCTAAAAGATAAAAATAATTTTTTGAACAAAAACTAATTAATGTGATGAATAGAAAAATTTTCTATATGGATATTATTTCGCAAAATATAATAGTTTCCACATCGTCTTTGTTTCAATCCGTCACACTTTAGGACGGTGTTTTCGTTATACACACTAGATTGTCTAAATCATATTTTGGGCCCTAGACATTCCTCAATCAAACCTCACTAAACACAATGAAACAGTGCTTTCGAAAAAATCCTCATTATTTAACTTTCTTTCTTCGGGTGAGATAGGGAAGTAAAAATTATTTTCCCATTGACCATTAATTATTTTTTCCTTAGAAATATTTTTTTTAACTGGATTAGTAAACTAGCTAGAAATAAAATTATAGGAAGAGGAGTCAGAATTAGGAAATGAAGTAATTTCACGGGATGCCACATGGGTTTTTATGTGTGAGAAAGCTCAGTGCATTTTTTTATATTAAGTATATACCTGTACTTTAAGAATCCCTCGTAATTCAGCAGTATTGGAGCCTAATATTACACTCCATTGAGACCGCCATCGACCATTCCAGAAATTATTTGGTTGAAATTGATGATCCTCAATACAAGCGATTAAAGTAATACTATTGTTTTGATTCTTCCCAAAGACACTGCTTACTCCATTTTTATAATGCATTTCTGTATAAGTAGTCAACTCTGCTTCCAATGCAGAACGCCATGATTCCGAGGTTTGTTCAGATGCCCATGGCTTAAAGGAATAATTAATAATTATTAGTTTAAAAATTGATATCACATTAGTGTTTGATTAAGAAGGGGAAAATATTTTGGTTCTAGGTTCTGTGGAGGAATCGATATGGAATAGCCTTTATGCACAGGATGCCCATGTAAGCAACCTAGACATAGCCATATTTAAAAGAATATTTAATGTAAACGAATATTAACTGGGATTGGAACATGAATTCCACCATAGAGCCTTACAGGTAAACCTTCGATTGAAATACCCTATTCTATTCTTTAGGCTTATCAGGTTTTTTACCGTAACCCATTTTTCCATGAATTTTTTTAACCTTTTAACTCTGTATAGCAGTGGTTCTTAACCTTATTCGTTCGCGGGCCGTCACATGACGTAACATTTTTCGCGGACCGGTAAGGTAAAAAATTTCGCAAAATAAATAAACTTTTACATTTTACAAGTACTATCTGTAATAAATAATATCCATTCTTTATAATAACAAATGTAAAAATTTGAAGCTTTCAGGACAAAATAAATTGGTAATAAGTCATTTTCGTGTTAAAATTAAATGTTTTAAAGCGTTATTTCCGTGCGGACCGGCAAAAATTTCTGACAGACCTACAGTGGTCCAGGAATAGGCAGTTGAGAACCACTGCTATATAGGAATCTTTCTTTTTTCAGTCGGAACAGGCCTTTATACCAAAGTTTTCAAAACATTTAGGGTATACTAAAATATCCGGTTTGTTAATTCAATTAATATGATCTAAATATTTTTGATTTTGTAATTGGCTTTAAAAATTTTGTAATCTTTTCTAAAATAATTAAGTTGTGAAACATGGAAAATTCAGAGTTTGGATTATCTATTTTCGTTTTTTCTATATAAATGGAAAGTCCAAGCCAGAAAAAATACCTAAATTGTTGAATAAAATTTCAATCAGGTCTTTATTTTTATTATCTATTATAGAGAAGAGCATCATGGAAAATAAAAAATAAGGAATAAAATTTTTTCACTGAAAGCTGTTCCGGTTTTTAATTTCTAAAATTATGACATTCCTAACTTTGTGATTACTTCTGAGAACAATTTTCTTAGGATTCCAGTTCCCGATTCCTTCCTTACCTGGTAGAGCTATCACAGATAAATTTTTATCATAAGAAACCTGAGATGCTCTCATCTCAGGATTAAAAGCCTAACTGCATTATTAATTCGAATAATCTCAAAAATAAATCCGCATGCTAAACAGTGAAAAAATGAGGTTAAACAAATATATAATATAGTTGATATGTGGATAAGATAATAAAACAGAACTTTCAAAGAAAAATTGATTATTATCAAAGTCAAAAATGTTCTCTATAAAAAAATAATGAATAATTAAAGAACAATGGAGATGAAAACAAAATTTAGAAAAAATTATTAATTATATAAATAAAAAAAATAATTTATATAATCAAAGGAATTTTAGAATTAATTTATATAATTAATATATATATATAATAAAGGAAGGAACTTATTTTTTCATTTCCTGCTTTGGCTTAAACTATGCTAAACTAAATGAGGTTTCTGATAAAAACTCTTTATGTATCCTTTAAATTTAAAAAATGAGGATAGAAAAAAGGGTAACTGGGGAAATGAGATAATCACTAGGCGATAAATAAATTGGAAGTTTGAATCATCCTTATTATTCGTCATGATGTTTGATCATTACCTGATAGTCGCTGGCTTCTTTTTTAAGATGGTCATATTTAAATGACTGTTTACTTCGATCATCGAAGAACCTATTAGCACCTAGGTCGTTATGTTCAGTAATAAGTGCCTTGTAATCTGAATTTTCCAATTTGACGGGCGTTAGCTGGTCCTTGTTGTATTGTGAGAAGGCAGTTGAGGCTCCTTCTTTTAGTAAATTATCATTATTTAATAACACTCGAACGTCATTAAAGACTTCATTAAATTCGCCTGGCGGTGAATGAAGTATAAAATTGGTGACAATTCTGACTTTTTCTTGGTCCGTGATAGGTTCATCATTATCCGCTGCCATTTTGCTCTGTGTGGCACTCGACTTCTGAGCGCTTAGCTCTCGGCATTCACCACCAGAGGGACGACACGTTTTAGTTACGTTCATTGATAACAGATCTCGCTACACTCGCCTAGTTTAATGGCTGCGGATTCTGCTATCGGGGAAAATATGAAATTGTAAACAATCAAATTAGTGAGACTTTTTCTATGTAAATTAATTATTTACTTTTTCTTTATAGATTTGTGGAAAGAGTTAAAGTTTGGCAACAAATTTGCTGACTCCACACACAACCTAAATGAGATTTTATTTCCCCCTTTCCCCTTTAATGTACATGTAACGTACATGGTCAGCAGTTTAATAATTTATTACAAAGTAAATTATTTCTTTTCAAATTATTATGTTGAATTAAATAGTCTTCTGTTTTTCTTTCATTAAATTACACCAAAGGAAAAAATTATGTCATCTATGAAGACCACTTATCTGGCTTCAGAGTTTCAGGTGTAACAGATTAAATTAAGAATTTAAAAATATTTTCAATTAAATGGTTAAATATATAAAAAATTTTTTTTTAAATGTAAAATTTCGGAAAGGGAATTATTTTTTCTCTAATAATTAATTTTCAATTTTTTTTTGATACCACTTTGAATTTATTTTTTGTATTGTCATATTTTTGTTAAAACTTTGGCGGTTTCCTCGTAATAGACTGGCACCCTCCAATCATTTTGGAAAAGACTGTTTTCCTAACCATTTTGAAGGCCTAAAATCTAGGTCATAATTAACTTTTGTGAGGTCCAAGGGAATATATAAACATATATTAACTTATAAGCAGTATCTTATTGAAATTAAACCACTACCTCTTGGAGTAGAACTCTGAGTGGCTTGATTATACAGGAGTTCGTTTTCCACCAGTAAAATTATATTCTTAAATTATTGGATATTAATTAATATAAATAAATATAAATGGATAATGATTATCATTTCTATATTGACTTCGGTACCTAAAGACAAACAAATTTGAATGATACACGTACAATGAAAATATTTGAAAAGGGAGCTAATACATATGTAGAGGAGAAGTTAATAGGAACAGTACCCTCCGCGACAAATTTTCTTTCCACTATGCTTCCTTTGGTCGACTCTTATTTGAAATTTATAAATTTTTAAAATTTTTTCCATTAAGTAATTCATTCATTTAAGGTTTTTTAGTTTATCATAACTATTATTGATTCTTTTTTCCTACAAGAGAGAAGATAATAATATAATACAATCTCTTTAATCTATTTAGATATAGGTACTATATTATATAAAAATATTGATTTTTAATAAAATTAATTAATAATATCTTGTTATGAAATTTATTGCTTTGGATAGAAAATTTCTAATCAATTAAAACTCCAGAAAAAACTTTCAATCATGTTATCAAATATAAGCCAAATAGTCAATATTGATCAAAACATTCAAAATGAAGAGGAGCCTGTTCCAAAACCATCCTTTCAAATAACATTTATTTTAAGCAATTGATATAAATAAATTTAGCTAGATAACCGATATCTTATAAACATTTAAATATAATTGTTTAATAGTCTATATAGCCTCAGATGCCGAGAAGATTTAAAAAGAGCCTTTAATATCCATAGGGGATGCCAAAAGTTTTGAAAAGTCAAAATTGGTATAATTACAATACCTCCCAATAGAAAATAAATTTAAAAAATTTTTCCTTTATAAATTGGATTTTTCTTTGCCCTCCTAAAATACTTTCGAAAGAATATTTTATGAGGAAAGAGATCTCAAAGCTATCTTTGAAAAAACAAATCCGGAAAAATCATTAGCAAATAAAAAAATTATTTAATATTTTTCTCCAGATCGTTAAAAAACAGGGATTTAGAATTGGATAGCTTGTAGTACTTTTTAGAATAAGTCTTATTTAAGTTCAGTAACCATGGAGAAACAAATTAATTAATAATAAAAAATATATGGTATCTCAAGTCATAATAAAATCTGATATTGTTTGTGCTTTGAATATTTTATATTTTCTCTTTATAAAATCATAAAATCCCTTCTCTCTGTTGCATTTGGTTTATTGACCTACGTTTGCTTACTAGGATTTTTTACTTATTATAAACTTGATATTTTCTTGGATGTCTTTAACCCTCCAGAAGAAAATAATAAGAAATTATAATCATCAAAAAAATATGAATCTCTAAATAGTATTTAATTAAGAGTATATTGTCTAATAGGATGAGTGACGATTGGGGCTTCAAGGATTGCATGGCTTCTTGCGATTGCGCGCAGTCCAGAGCCGAGGCTGAAATTTTTCCGTCAGTTCGTCTTTCAACAAGCTACAAGAATGCCTCCCAAAGCCCAAGATCCTGAATATGAAGCCCTTAAGAAAGAGATGGACGGTCTTTTGGCCAAAATACAGGTTAGTCTGACAGTCTTTCTTACTTTCATCTCTTCTCACAAAATTTTATGTTAGAAATCATATTTCAAAACATTTTAAATACTGCGCTTCTCAGTAGGTTTCACCTCACCTTGAGGTTTTTTTTAGCCCTTTGCATCTGAGGACATGTAGACTTCCTCTGTATTTATTTAAATTAATTATGAGCCAATATAATTTAAATAAATATTATTGCTTTGACGGGAAGAGAATCACTGACCCTTGGAACGTGAAGCGAGACCTCTACCTCTATTCCAAGGGACAGAGGCTAGGATGAGAGTCAACGAATTCAAGAAAATATATTTTATTTATGGGGACTAAATTAATTTTTTTTTCATTAAAAAATTTTACATTCATTTTTAATTTTATGCAAAACTAAATTTTTTGAATTTTTGTTAAATATTAAACATGAAGATTTTGTTTGGACAACCGAAAATACAATTCTTTTTCATTTAATTTTCTGAATTAATTTTCTTTTTTTTTACTTTTGTGCTTATTTGTTCTATTCATTTTTTTAAAGCATTTTTAAAAAATATTTATTCGGAGTGTTAGGAGTATTATACTAATTAAGCGAGACTTGCCTAAAGTCCAACCCAATGCCCAAGATTAAAAATAATGTCCTCTATATCTCCAAAAAACTAATAAAAAGAAAAAGATTTTTCAAAGAAAAGTTGTTCTAATTGTTAAATAGAACAATTTTGTATATGGGTATTATTTCGCCAAAGTTAATAGTTGAAGAAATATTTGGATCTTTCACATTTGTACTTCCAATTAAGTACCCAGATAAGTCGATTATTGCCAAAAATTGACCCTGTCTTTGGACTTTAATTAAAAGTTTATATATAACATTTTGTTACAATTCAGCTGTTCCGCTTCAATCGTGTGTCTGTTTTTTTAGAGGCCTCGCTCAAAAAAAGAAAACGCACCAATAATACATTTATCTTTCCAACCTCATCTTTGTTATCTTAATATATGAATAAATAAATATCTAATATCTCTGTTTTATATTGATCTGTAGGAAGCCCAAAAACAAGTTGCGGATACGACACTTCAACAAGTGTGCAGCGGAGTGGCGGATGTTCCGAAAGTACGAGTCGTTACTCGCAAAATGCTTAAGGGCCATATCAATAAAGTCAATTCCGTTCATTATAGTGGTGATAGCAGGTCTATATCAATTTTTTCTTTCTTTTTTTTTTGCTTTTTTGTTATTTTGTATACCTGATTGTCTGTTTCTTTTTCTAATTACTATTCATAATATTAAATTGAGTAGGCTTTCATTTATAATCATTGAGGTTATCAATTTCCGCCGTGAAATTAAAAGCATTTAATTGCTTTTGTATTAATAGCTCATATTAATTTAATTCGAAAATATCGAGTTGCTAGTTGAAAATTCAATGGGGTTCAGATTCCGATGTTTTGACTAGAATACGTACGTCTTTGAACAATCGTAGAGGATTCAGGAAGAAACAACATCATTGGATAAGAGAGACTTAATAGTTTTTAGAGAATTAAAGGTAGTAACTAAAACAAATAGAGAGAATAAAAACTCATCCCTCATCTTCTGGTTTATCGAAAGGTAAATTCTTTTCTCAAGTGCTCGAATTCAGGTTACCCGCCTCCTTTGGGAGTATGTTGAAATCGATTTTAATTAAATGAACTTCATTTTGTTCAGAATATAGAGAGCTCGTCTTTGAAATATAATAAATGTAAAGCAACTTTGAAAAATTTAGCAAATTTTAAGAAACTTCGGTAAGAAAGTATGTGGCGATTCCAAAAAAGGTACCGCTTACTGATGCCGAATAGCCTCTACAGGGAGAAGATTTTCCATTAAATACTCTCCACTGTCCACTGATCCAGCTATTATGAATATATTGGAATACATATTCAGAAATTGGAAACGAATAAAAGTTTGTTTAAACTAGTATTAGAATGTAGGGTATTAAGAGAGGTAATTAATCGCATCTCAATTGATTAATCGTTAATTGGTTATATCGCTTTAATAGTTACATCATTAATATCTTTTTTCCTCTAAAAATATAACATTTTTCTTAACGCTTATGTCGTTTTCGTTATCTAATTTTAGGTGAAAAATAAATATTTTTTTTTCTTTTTAATTCTTAAATTTATATTTTCCATAGACACTGTGTGACCGGTTCATTGGATGGAAAATTAATCATATGGGATACATGGACCGGAAATAAAGTGCAAGTAATTCCTTTACGATCTTCTTGGGTTATGAGTGTGGCTTTTGCTCCTTCTGGAAATTTCGTTGGTAAGGAGAATCTATTATGATATTTCTATTGTATTAAAATCTATTGTGTATAAAATTATGATTTTAACCTTATTTCTCACATGGAATTTACTTTTCTCTATTGAGGTTAAAAAATAAAAATTCCGAACGCTTTTAAATATCAAAGCCATTAACTTATTAAACCCCGTCATACATATTATAGCTTATTTGTGAAATCCATAAAACATATCCCCACTGTGTAGAATGAAAGATGCCTCTCCAAAACCTTTCCTCACTTTCCTCTTCGACTCCCCTGTATGCCTACTTCTCTATCACTAAACTCTAAGTAAACTGGAACGTTCTCCAACGGTTGAAAGCCACTCTAAAAGAGAAACACTGACTCCTTTATAAGTACAGTTATGTTCAAATGTATAAGGAATTTTAAGCTCTCTTTTTTTGAGATACAAACTTCTTATTCAAATTGTTTATGATTGCATCCAATAACTCGAAAAGGAAAGAAATAACCTTCGAGGCCTATCTCTCTCTATCAATTTCCTGCTTTCCACAGAGAAAAATAGGCGAAAGCGAGAGTTTACAAAGTACCAGAGGGGTATTTTTTTTTTAATTTTAAGTCTTTTTCGGCTGCAGAGGCCTTTTAGACTATAAACTGTACAATTATATTGTGACCCCAAGATTTAGGTTCGGATTAAAATTAACAATTAGAATTAAAAAAGAGCTCCTGAATGTCTTATATATCAACAATATATATTTTCTCCTCTATGATTTAAGACTGGATACACTATGCTTAGTTCACTACCTCCTGATTCTGACCAATCTAATATATATTTTAATATGTTTTCAGCTTGTGGAGGAATGGACAATATGTGTACTGTATATGACTTAAACAATCGCGATGCTACCACTGGAGCAGCAAAAATGGTTCGCGAATTAGCCGGCTACGAAGGATTTTTAAGTTCTTGTCGATTTTTAGAAGATCAGAAAATTATTACTGGCTCCGGTGATATGAAAATGTAATTTAATTTCAATTAATAGATATGTGAAAAGATAGGAAGTCAGCCAGTAGGGTAGCCTCTCTTGAAATAAAACTCCCAAAATATGAAACGTTTTGGCTTTAAATAATGCTATCATCGTTTCACATTTTGGGAGTTTTATTTCAAGAGAGGCTACCCTACTGGCTGACTTCCTATCTTTTCACAAATCTTTGATTTATGGACAGCCATATATCTCATTGTGAAAAAAAAAAATAATTTCAATTCTTTTCTTTAAAAAAATTATATCAAAATATATTTTAGATGTATGTGGGATCTTGGCGCTGGTAAGAAAATCAGCGAATGGGAAGGCCATCATGGAGATATAGTATGCATCTCTTTAGCACCAAAAGACAACAACCGGGTGTTAACTTCCTCTGTTGATAAATCAGTTCGTTTATGGGATTTACGAGAGCCAGCCGCTTGTAAACAGACCTTCTATGGCCATGAAGCCGATGTCAATTCTGTTTGCGTAAGTATCCAAAAAAATTGTATTTTTTTCAAGTCAAATTGAGTAGAGTAAAATTTTATATAATCTTGCCTTCTCCCCTCCCCCCTTTACCCGAGATTTTTCTTTTCTTCTTCTTTCATTAAACTATTACTCTTGGGGTTGGATTTATCGAGCTTGACCTGGCAAATGCTCGGGAAGCTAAGCCTAGAGGGGCGCCACAGAGATCAAAGCCAATCCCTGAAAAAAGTTCAAAATAAAGTGCATTTGTTTTTCTCTTAAAAACAAAGGAAATATGTATTGTTTTTTGTATTTCAGTTTCACCCAAACAGTGAGTCGTTTGCTACTTGTTCTGAAGATAAATCAGCTAGGTTATTTGATATACGTTCCGATCAACAGGTAATTGCATTTATACGTTACATAATCTCATTTATTAATTTATTAAAATAATTATAAACAAAATTTCTAGTTGGCCGTTTTGGAAGCTCCAGGGTCTGCACCTTCCTATACAAGTTGTGGGTTATCGTTATCTGGCCGAATGGTCCTTGCAGCTGCTGATGATAATCAAGTACATATCTGGGATGCACTCAAAAATCATCATAATTGTGAGTTTTATGTTTCTGTTTATTATTACAACTAAACATATTTGGGAAATCTGCAAGTTACCATTTTTTAAAATCATTTAAGATACTAATAAATGCGAGATGGTTGTTTTAGTAGCTTTCTGGTTTCGAATCCTGATCCCCATTATTATTTTATAAAATAATATCCAAATTTTTAACTCGCTTTTTAACAACTATTTCTATATTAGAAGATTAATTAAATAAAATAACGGTTTTAAGATATTTATGGATGCGACACCATTTATTTAATTTCACCTATTTGACCTTTTTTGCAATCTTTTCCTCCTTTAGCTCCTGATTGAAAGATCACTAATTAACAAAATTTTCAAATTACACTTTGCATTATATTTAATATAATGATTTTTTTAGAAAAGTTTTGGTGATCCGTGACTTCAACTCCCTTTGGACCCTCTACTCCTTTCTATAATAAGCCAATTTTCCCTTGGTTTTTTTTTAAACTTTTCCGCTTCTAAGGCCATGTAGACTTTAAACGATATATAATATATTTATTTACGATACAATTATCCTGACATATTTATTTACATCAATTGATATCCAATTTTAAATAAATTTTTATCGGACTGCCTGGATCCGAACCCACACCCTTTGGCTTTTAAGGCTATCAATAGTGGTAATATCAGTACCTTTAACTTCTCGGCCACAGGGTGGGACTTTTATTTTTATATTTAATATTAGATTAGATCTAATAATTGTTGATTTGGTTATTTAGGCACTCTGTCGGGCCATGAAAATCGAATAACTTCTCTCTCCGTGGCCCCTTCTGGTTGCGGAATTACAACTTGTAGCTGGGATATGAATGTCCGAGTCTGGGGCTAAAACCAGCCCTGGCTATTAAGGAAATAATTAATACAATAATTAGAAAATAAATATTAAATGCTTTTATAAGTATCATATTTATTCTATATCTTCTTAATTGTTTTATAATTGCTTTTTTTATTTGTCTAATTTTTTGTTAATAACCTAATATATTAATAGCCCAACAGCCCAAGCCGCTGATTTTCAACCCAAGTTTAAAATAAAATGTTTGCTTTTTCTTTAGTTAACAAAGACAGATTTATCAATTATTTAGTAGAATATTATACTGATGTCAGCTCACAATGACTGTTCCAGAAGAATGGATAAAAGATAAGCCCCTAATTTGGGGAAGGCTCAGCCCTTTCTTCCTTTCCTCTCTGAACTTTTTGACTCCTGTTTAATTTTAAATAAAGAAATCTATGTAATGTAATATTTGTAATGTGTTCAATATAAAATAATATTACATTGTTCAATTTATCAAAAAAATTAATATATTAGTTATTAGTTATGTAATTAACTTTTCTTTAGTTAAGTAGATTGGATATTTCCGTACTCCGATTTATGTTTCTAGAGTGGTTTCCGACGGGATATGCCAAATCTTTCATCAACATTTTTTTTATAATTCTATTTTTTAATAATATAAATTATAGTCTATATCAGAGGTTTCCTGGGGTTTTGAGGGGTTCTTATAGAACGCCGCGATGATAGTCATTTGCCATCAAACACTCTGATGATTAAATAGAATCTGAGATTGAAAAATTGATTTCCTCCCCTCCTGGCTATGCTAGCAAGGAGTTATGAAGAAGCTCGAACCACAAATACTACTTTAAAGAAAAGGTCAAATAAAATTTTGAGAATAAAGTAATTAAAAAAAAAATGTTTACGGGAAAAATATATTTGACTTTTGAGCTCACTCCCCTCCTTAGATTTTGAATTTCTACACTAATTAAAAATGACTACTAAAGTAACTTAGTAATCTCAAAAACGAAGTTTAAGATTATAGAAGGTCCACTCTTTTATTCGGTCAACTAATAAATAAATGAACATTTTTCAAATAATACTAAAATAAATAATAAGGAGAAAAGACACACTTAATGAATGAATATAAAATAAATTGGCAGTTTGCCGTTTTCTCGGGAAATGCCATGCCATGCCACATGCCACCTCAACACGCATGCCAGGTGAAGGAGACTCATCGTTTGTGCTTTCAGCCAAAACACCCATCAAATCAAGAGTTTGTTTTAGAAATTATGTTTTAAAAAAGAATTTCCAATGAATCATTTCAGTTTTTTTTTAAAGACCCTATATTGTTAATATTTCCAAGATCCTTTTTGAGTATCACTAAATGTTTTTGTAATTCCAATTTCATTTTTTTTTCTTAGAAAAATCATTAAATTTAATCACTAATTAACGAATATAATTGTAGAAAAAAATTTCTATAAAGGCCTACATTCGCCTCTCCCCCAAACTACGCCCGAGAGTTATTCACAAAATTAAATAAAATATAATTGATAAAATTTTGAGAGGCCACTAAGCTGCTAAAAATTACTTTTTTTTTTTACAATTATTTAGAGTAGTAGAACATAGTGTAATCTTTTATCCGTGACCCCGCAAAAATTCCAGCCGTATCTTTCTCTATCCATATAAAAGGCAAAAATTGATTTTCTTTATCATTTCATTTGGACAGTATAGGCCGGGGTCCCCGTTTATTTACCGAGGTGCTTTCATGTACGGAGACACACACACAGCTCAAACCCAGCTAACGATCTATCGGCATTCCGTGAAGTTACATTATTTCCTAACTCTAACTCCTTTTCCTGTATTCATTTGTAGCTAGCTAACTATTACTACATCTAATTCCACCCGGTCCCTTTATTCCAACCTATGTAGGCCACTAAAGCCTTTAGTGACCAACTTGAGAATCTGAGAAAAATTTTTGTTTTAATTTATACTTATGTTGCCAAAACTAATAATGTATAAAATAAAAAGTTTTTATTTAAAATGCACTAAAAAGTCACTTTATAAAATAATGTGGGCTCTTGGAAAATAAATAAAATATTCTCGATGAGATGGGTGGCTGTAAACAGATCAGAGATATGTGAAAAGAGAGGGATTCAACCAGTTGGGTAGCCTCTATCGAAATAAAACTCCCAAAATATGAAACGTTTCGGCTTTATTTAGATAAAACCATCATCAGTCATTAGAGCTGAAAAGAGCAACAAAATAAAAAAAAACAACTTTACAAAATAAATTCAAAATAATAACTTAAAGTATATGCAGATTAAACGTATAGGACATTAAAATCGTAATTTTAATATACAACAACTTATAATGTTATAATATACAACAACTCTATCTGCGATTTTAATGTCCCATAAGTTTAATCTGCATATACTTTAAGTTATTATTTTGAATTTATTTTGTAAAGTTGTGTTTTTTAATTTTGTTGCTCATTTCAGCTCTAATGACTGATGATGGCTTTATCTAATTAAAGCCGAAACGTTTCATATTTTTGGAGTTTTATTTCGATAGAGGCTACCCTACTGGCTAATTTCCTCCCTTTTCAAAGATCTCTAATTAAATAAAAAATTTATTGAGCGCCCACGTCTTTATAGTTAGTTTTCTCTTTTTAGTACATTTTAAATAAAAGTATTTTTTTAAATTTCTTTTATTTATTTTTGCCAAACAAACCCTTAGAAAGTCAAATTCTAAATTAGCCTGTGATAATTTTTATAAAACAGAAACTCTAAAAATACATATTTGAAATATTTTAAATGTAATTTCAAATATAATAATTTTCTCTAATATTAAATTATTTGACATGACAATTCAAATTCAAAATAAAGCGAATAGAATCATAACAGACAGGTGCTGCC
>JAAAKE020022994.1:0-10274 GCA_010014785.2 Anisolabis maritima | reverse complement strand
CGGTTATGTAGCAACCTTCACCGCAGCACCAGAAGGTATTACTGATCCACTACAAACATTACCTATTTACACTGATGGGAAAAAATTCCCCGGACATTAAATTAAAAAGTTTGAGAATTGCGCATATAAATGCAGTAAAGTCATATATCATCTTAAAATAATCTTTACAAAAATTTTAATTTCTAATAATTTTTCATTAAAAAATAAACAGATGTTTGCAACAAATTTTGCAAGTCAAATAAGCATTGGACGCAAAATAAACATGGAGTATGCCGTGATCAACTAGTATATTGATACTCTCTCTCTCTCTCTCTCCCTTGGTTCATGTTACAGTAAATAAAGAGTTAATGAGATGACCAGAGATAGGGACATTAAAAAGCTAGTACTTACGAAACCAGAGGAACCAACTAATGGAAAACAATTGCAGCTATTTTTGAAAATTTATTATTATAGCACCAAAAAAGAAAAAAAATGTTCATTTGGTTTTAATTAAAATACATATAATTAAATTTGGTTTTTGTTTTAGGAAAATTTTAAACTAAAAAAAAAAAAGAAGGAATAATAGCAAACGAATTCTATCTTCCATGTATAAATTTTCTTAAAAAAAAAACAACACTTTTCTTTATCAGTTTTTACTTTTTACATTTCAGCATAAAATTCTTTGCTTTGTAAAAGAAGAAGCTATTGTGATCATCATCACTCGGCCATATTTTGTTTATGGATTATAAGATTTTAGGGTTGGCGAGAGAGTTGAGGTGATTTACTTAAGCGTAATAGATAAGGCCCCAAAATATCTTCTTACAGCTCATAAAACATAAATTGTAGCCTTTTCGGTTGGTGGTTAAAGACCTTTTGGTTTCTCCCCCATTCACCACTACCCCCTAATTCAACAACTCGCTAGATTTTAATCGTGAATTTAATTTAATAACGTAACCAATAAGGTTGAAGTACTGAAGTACGGCACTTGATCATTAATTAGAAAGTTTTCCCTCCCCATACACAAAACGTCTGATGAATGTTTGTGTGAACGGATTAAAAGCTAACACTGTTTTTAGGGTGACCGACCAACCAACCCTTCTTCTTTTGAAATTCATATTCATAATCCTCCCCTTCCTCTGCCGCTTTCCTCTTATGAATTAATGAAGTGTAAGCGAAGTATTTGGGTAAACAATGCAAACCGGAGAGAAGAATAGTTGCTTCCATTAGTTATTTAACTAATTAGAAAACTTCATCTAATGTATTGAAAAATTATTAATGAATTGTTTAAAAATTTTTACTGAGGAGGGGGAATCTGGTCTTCTCAGGAGGCCTAGGACAATTTTTTGCCTTAAGTCCCCAGTAAATACAGAGGAAGAGGTCTAAATACGTCCCTGATTTAAAACATATCTAAATAAATTAAAAATGAGTTACTTTTTAATAGTCAATATGCATGGCGAAAAAGACTTAAAAAAATAAGTTCGTTGTGTATTATGATTTTATTTTTAATTAAAATCTTAAAAAAAAAATGTGTAAATAAATTTTTAATTATTTTGGAATTATCAAGAAAATTAGATAGGCCTACTCTATCCTTTCATATTTCAGAATTAAAAATAAAATGATGAAGTGCTTATTAATGTCTTCAAAATACCAGGAGAGCAAGATTAAAATTATTCGTGTCATTTATTTAATAAAATTAAACATTTTTAATTTAATTGAATATGTTCAAAATAATAAAAAAAAAAAAATTAAAAATGAGAATTCTACTTTTATGACGAAGTAATACTAATAAGTCATAGCTCTATTTTTTTAAATAAATAATAATAATAATAAAATAAAATTATGGAAATAAAAAGTAGAATAGGAACAAAGTTTATAACCTTTTTTCAAGTCTATGAAAAAATTGCAAGTTAATAAAAACTCATTGTGAAAAAGTTATTAGTAATTTTTCTCGGCACCGGGAGATTGGGAGAAAGAAATGATCCAGTACAAGAAAGGCTAAAAAAAAGCTAATTATGATAAAAAATATTGCAATATAGTAATAATAATAGGTAAATGTGCTTTTTGAGGTTTTATAGACTAGTGATGTATAATTCGGGGTAAGCAAGGAGGGGACTTCTAAAACACCAAATATGGTTTTTTATTATTGAAAAAAATAAAAAATAAATAATTTTGCCTCAATGATTACGTTGCTAGTGAATTATATTATCATTCAAATTATTTCGTAATTAATTGTAGAATTTTATTATTTTCATTTACTCGCATTTTTTTAAACAATTAACGACTTGTTAGCTTATGGTAGGTATTTAACTTTACTTATGCCCTTTTAAAATTTAGTATAATTAAAGAGAAACCACTAAAAAGATTCCCACCCCTCAGGTCGTAGTTTTTTTAAAAGGGGGAGGCCCCCATCTCTCTTGCTTTGCCAGCTTCTCTTGGTGCTATAATGGAGCTCAATTATTTTGATAACGCAGGACATTATTGAACTCCTTCTTACTCTAATGCCATCTTCTTTGCCGACAGAATTTTCTAATGGAGACATCTTGGACTTAGATATTATCTAATTTGTAGTTATGATTGCATTTAAGAAAAAGTGTCGTTCTGACAATATTGTTATTTAAATTTTTTGAAATGAAACAAAAAAAAAAATAATAGATATAAAACTTTTCTATATCCTTTTTAAATCCTCCGTAAAAGTCAGATTATTTTAAAGTATAATAGTAATCGTAATCGAGGTCCACTTTAAAAGGATTTCATAATTTTTTATATCTTTAATAAACCAATTATCTTTCTAATAACTTTTGATTAAATTTTTATCTATAAATAAGTAAAATATTAGTTTAATTAAATAAACTTTTCATTAAATTAAGAAAAGCATTTTCTTCAAGTATAAGACACGCTGGTAATTTGATTATTATGGAAATTTTATTAATTATATTATATTAAACTTATTTATGGACTTTAAATAAGTTGATAATTATAGACTTTTGATCTAAAGATATATATTATTTATCAAATCAAATCCCGATAACTAACTTTTAGATTAGTAAATTTTATTCTTTTAATATCTATGGTCCTCTTTTAAATGGGACCCAAATTCTCTCGAGATTTCAGTCTCCTGTTAAAAAAAAAACATTAAATCAAGATTTTTTAAATTTTAAAATATAGAATTTATACCCTCCATATAAATAGTCCTATTTTTTAAATTAATAGTTATTGAAGATATAGCTTTGTTAATTTATCCTTTCTTTTAAATTTTGGCAAAAAATTAAGCCTATATTATAAATTTTTTATTCATAATTTAGTGCAGATTTAGATATTAGAATAAATAAAATTCTGTCTGAATTCATACTAGCTATTGTTTTTTTCTTGATATTAATTCAAAAAGAGGATTATCTAATCGCACGTGATTATCTCTTGAATTTAAATAAATGGTTTAATTATATTTTCTTCTTTATCATTCTCCATATTCCCTAGTAAAATTTTCATTTATTATTATCAAACTAAAATAAGATAAATCGTAAAAAAAAAATAATTATAAATCTTTCTTTCTTTTCATTCTCAGTGTTTCATTAAAAATAAAAAAGGTATTCCATTTAATTTAATGTTTCCGAAATA
This sequence comes from Anisolabis maritima, assembly GCA_010014785.2. Classification (NCBI taxonomy): domain Eukaryota; kingdom Metazoa; phylum Arthropoda; class Insecta; order Dermaptera; family Anisolabididae; genus Anisolabis; species Anisolabis maritima. Next base: position 6,680 of record JAAAKE020022994.1, on the reverse strand, counting down.
CAATAGATTTTTTTTCACTTCGAATACTAATGATGAAAATATATATTTACAATAAAAACTTTATTATCCGCTCCTAGGGAAAAAAATGTTGATTTTTATTATGCTATAAAATTGTAGATTTTCAGATTTATGTAATAATATTTTGTTTTTAATATTAATGATTTTTTTATATCTTTAAAAAAGTTTTCGTTACGACTGATCATAACATTTTGAAGATCTTTATTGTAATATATAATAACTAGGCTATTGGAATAAATTTCAAAAAGGGGCAAAATTATTAAATATTCAAAATATTTAAAAAGGTTATAGACTACTATAGACCTCTAATCCATACAACAAATTCTACATCCGTCTGATTTTTTTGTTATAAAATTTCAAAAAAACAGAAGTTCAGCTAGATGGGGACTCAGAATGATTGACCATATTTCACATATATTGTTTCTTTTGTATTAACTTTTCTACTAATAATTAATTTGAATTATTATAATTTGATTTTATCTAACGGCATGGTCACTACTATTACGAAAATAATTTCCAGAATCAATTTAAATATATTTAATATTGCATCCATTAGCTGCAGTATGTTGCATATTAGTTATGTTATATGCGACGGCCGAATGCATTCTAGTGACATAGTGAAATCATCGATTAATAAATAATAATAATAATCCGGCTTGAAGGACCAAATGTTACGGGCTTTCAAACAGAACAGCAACCGTCGGCCCTTTTGGAGTAATTAAGCGGATCGGCCCTTGAGCCACTTCCGCTCTTTTGGAGCCCCCGGAGGCGTTTATCTCCTACAGTCAGCACTATGTCTCTTCCAAAGATTAATAATCTACAACCGGCGGATCTCCTCCATTCCTAGCTTTCTTTTTTTTTGTAGTTTTAATCGAACTGGGGGAAAAAAAAATAGTTAATTAAAAAAATATATCTTCAGAGCACATAACAAATTGTACTAGTTGTATTAAACAAAGGCATGTCCTTAATTTGTTTTTTTTTTTAAAGGGTATGAAAAAAGGGAGTAGAGTATTTAAAATTGTATCTCGACTTCTCTGGAAATAATATTGTTTATATTTTTACAACATGAACAAATATAAACGAGATGAACCTTTAAGTTCGAGTTTTATTACTTTCCGCTATCTTTAAGTCTATCAAGTCGTTATTTTGTTGAAAACTATTTCTTTTCATTAGTTTCCATTTTGTTTTTGTTTTTTAAATCCATTTATAAATTAAATTATTTGCAAAAAGAGAAATAAAACTTATATAATTAGTTTTTCTATTAAAAAAAATCTCTGTATAAATAAGCATAATTAAAACAGATCGGTTCTCCAGGCTAACTATCAAGGAACCTTCAAATCAATTTCTAACCTTATTATTCCGGAGCTGCAGTGTCGCTATAATTAAAAAAAAAAAAATTTTTTAATATATACCATTTGTCTATCTAGAAATTTTTTTTAAAATCTAGATCACGATGCATTTCCTTTAAAAGTCACTTATCAAAATCATTTTCTTAAAAAATAACTAAGCTTGAATCCTTAAAAGAAAAAGTAAAGTTATAAAAATCATTAATACCTAAGCTAGATGAAGTTTAGTTACTACTAAATGGAGATATGTTTTATATAAATAAATATGATAATTTATTCAATTAATATTTGATAAGTTGCAAGTTTACTAAACTCTTCAAATAAATTCCAAGGATGTTAATATATTCGAAAACGATACAAAATTGTCAATATAATTTATTACCAATCAAAGGATTTAATATTATAAATTTATAATGAGATTAATATTTGCTAGCAACCACATTACAAACTAATACAAACAGCCTTTAATTATTCATTCAATTCAAATACCAAAAGCTAAAAACTTAAAGTTTCTTCAATAGAAAAATTTCATAAAACAAAACTTCTACTTTCTTTTAATTTTGTAATTGAGAATTAGAAAAAGGGGATTTAAAAGGAATACTTTTTTGTTTATATTTATTGTTTTAAATTTTCATATGATTGAACAGTAACATGAGGATGCATAAATTCCTTCGTTTTTACTTTTGGGAAAATACACTACACAAATGACCAACTCAGTATTGTATTTTTCAATTAATTACTCTAGAACGGACCACGCATGCTCACTTGTTTGTTTTTAGAAGGATTAATAACTACGCATGCGTGATTCTTCTTAGAGAAGCTCTGATCAGCTAATCACTTGAGTTGTGTAACTTCAGGCAACCAAACGAATGTATTTATGCACCCCATATTTTTTATTTTTATTTTTTTAAGTATCTTCAGCATTTGAGACTCAATATATACTTTAAAAAATTACAAATATAGTTTAGTAACCAGGCATATTTATTTACATCATTTGGTATCCAATTAATATATAAAAATAAATTTTTATCGGACTGGCTGGGATTTGAATCGACATCCCGCGGTTTTTAAGGTTTTCAATATTGACAATGTCAATATCTTTACCTCGCGGCCACGGAAGAGGAGGATATATATATAATTTGTTATTCATTAAAATTTTCCATGTTCCCATTTATGCAATTGCGCTTAGTGACTTGATTAACTCTTTCTTTTTTATTGTGATGCAATTTTAAAAAATGTCCTTTAGTCAATCAATTTCTTAAAAGTTAATAAAAAAAACAGTGCATTTAATATTCCTTTATAGCTGCTATTGTTTTTATCCTCCTTATGTTTCTAAGCTCCTTTCCATATATTGCATATTACAGCACATCTGGCCATATTCAAAGCGTCATTTACCTTAAACTTCCACTCCAACCTCCTCCCTGTTGTCAAAACGAGATATTAAATGTGGCCTGTCTTCACTTCACTTTTCCTCCCTAAAATCTCCCGGGACTAATGGCTGGAGCTCTTGCTTGCATCCAGTTCTCAAAAGGGTTGTGTGTGTATGCGCGCCTGTGCGTGTGCATTTAGGTCCGTATATAATGTATGTATGTATACTCCTATTTGGACTTGCATACTAAATTTTATAGATTCTAGTGTGGTTTGTTTGTATAGTTAAGTTCCGTTTTCCAATGTTATATATAGAATAAGGATCTTTGTTTTCTCTCTCTCACACACGAAATTAATTATTTAGCCCTCCTAAACATTTTAAATCATTTATATTTCAAATCTCTTTGAATTAAATATAAGTTAAATGAAAAAATATTTCATAACAAAGGTTGGTTTTCATTGATTTAAAAAAATGGCCTAAATCAAAAAATTTTCCTTAAAAAATGAGAGAAAAAACTAACGAACAAATATATACTGATCATCATTCTTAGGATTCATTTTCTTTATGTGTTAATTTGATTCGTTTTGAGGAAAAATTTAAAAAATTACCAAAAAATAATCGTAAAACAAAAATACACAAATTCAAAAGCTACTATCAATTAGCCGGTAATTGTCAGGTTTTCTTGCTGTAAATTTTAAATTGATATCAAGAGGAGTCAGCCTACTGGAATCTTCGCAAACAAGCACACCCTTTTCATTTAACTTGAAAATCAAAAATTGGCAAATATTATGGGTCTTTAATTTAAGAAATTGATTGTAGCATACATAACATTATATGTCATAATAAAGAGGGCGACTAGAGTTCAAAACGTCAACAAAATAAATTTTTACTCATTTCTCGTTGGCTGACTCCATCATTTAGTGCCAACTTTAGAAACCATCATTGAATTTCTAAGGTCCTTTTTATTGACTAAAAATATAAAAAACACTTCCTGTTATAAAAACATTCTTATCTTTTTTACTCAGTTTTTTTATACTTACTTTTATAATTTTTTATACAAGACTTGTTTACTTGATTTATGCTACATAAGACCTGGTTTCATTCCACATTTAAGAGAAATAAACGCTTTTACTATTTGACATGCTTGTTTAATTTTGACATATGCACAACTGAAGTCAATAATACCTATATATCGAGTTCGTGAATTAAATAACATACAGAATATAGAATGTATAAACAACCTAATTCAAATATGTTAATCAAAGGTATATTTACTAAGAAAAAAATGTCTAATATAAAATATATGCACTTAAATCATAAAATAATAAACAGGATCTATGAATTAATGTAATATATGATGACCTGTAAATGTTATATTCGACGAGAAGAGAATTCCTGAATCTACAAAATATTTATGGATGAAGGTTTTTGAATATTACATCTAAAAGAAATAAATTAAATTTAGCGAAATAATTTTTATGTAAAAATTTCTAGAATGATTTTTTATTGTTATTATTAATATTATTAGCCTTTTATTAAATCATAAAGGAAAAAAATAACTTGATTAAAAAAACCCTAGCTAGCTAGATATTTTAAATTCATAAAAAAATTAAAATCTCTAAAAAATATATAATGCTGGTAATAAAATAAAAGTAAAAATTCTATTAGCTTTCTCTCTGCAAGTTTAATATATTCCCAATATATAAAAGTTATTTAAAAAAAAAAAAAAAAAGACGACTATTACTAAGCTAAATAGGCACATTCTGATTTTAAAAAAACTTAACAAGATTATTTAGTTCAAAACATGAAAAAATTCAATTCATGATATGCATTTATTTATGAAAATAAAATGTTTTGAATTAACTAAAAGAGAAAGAAGTGAATTCGTTCATTAAATTTGGAGAGAGAGAGAGATGTTCTTTCACTCAACTATTTTTAAAGATGGTTTTAAATATTAAAAACTAATATGAGGGCGATAAACGAACGATAAGCTTGGCTCAAAAAAGTAAAATATAATTTAAATGAGACCAAATTTTTAAGTTTAATAATGTTCCATTGGGTGCAGAATTAGTTTCTATTTGTACGGAAGGCATGCAACCCAAATGTCCAATTGATTTCTCGATTGCTCCAGAACTCCTCCGCACAGGACATGCCTGCCCAGCTATATTTTATTTTAATACTTTTTTGAAAAAATCTACCGAGAAAAAGAAAAAGAAAAGGCTGTTACTTGATGGAAAAATGTTAATATGAAGGTTAAATAAATTCTTAGATAAAACGATGTGGGCCACAACAATTTATTATAACTTATTTATAAGAAATATATAACAAAAGATTCTCTTTGGACAGAAATTCCCTTTTGAATGACCTCCAATAGAATTAAATTTTTCTGAAATTCTAATAACAAAAGACATGATAAATCTTCAGGGCAACTACATGGACAACCCTCCCCTCCATCCTTTCCTTATTTTTATTCACGTAAATAAAATCGATTCATCATTACATTTTGATAATTAAAGGTTTAATAAACCGACAGGAAAAACTTTCTCTCTCTTTCTCTCTCTCGCTGTTATACATTTAATAGCCAGAGGGCTGCAAATATAAATGTTGATTAGGCGTAAGCATTGAGAAATGCAAATGATAAACTTGGGCGACTTTGAAGAGGAATCTAATGATAACGACCTTCTCTACATAAGACAAACTTTTCAAGTATTTAGAGAAAAAAGTTTATTCAAGTCAAATAATAAACGCTGCTTGTTACTCCTCCACCTAGGTGAAAATATATTATTTAAGAAATAATAATAATAAAATATTATTAAAAACAAGTCAATCGGTCTATTTGGCACCTTCACCGACCAGTTAGCAATAAATAATATTAATTTATTAAAAAAAATATTTTTCGGCATCTGAGGCCAGTTAGAGATCTCTACCTCTACACCGGCAGGACTTAATTAATTCAAAAGAATTTTTTTGTCTATAATTTGATTAATAAAAATTAAATTTAATTAATCCCCCTCCCCCGTGTCTGAGTGGTTAAAGATTTTGTTAATATTGAATATAATAATCTTAGAAGCCAAGGGGTGTAGGTTCGATGAAAATTTATTTAAATTAATTGAATTCCAATTGGTATAATTTAATATACGTGGATAATTTATATCGTAATTAATATGTATATCGTTTATCTATATGGTCCAAGAATCCAAAGAGACAAAAAAAATCAACGCTAAATAATTTTTTTAACAAACTTCTAACAAATTTAGATTCATGTATTGTATATTATTTTACTGAAGGTTTAGTTCCAGAATATATAAAAAAAAATTTTATCCAAGCAAAAAATATTGCAAAATAGCCTCCCCCCCTCTCTCTCTCTTTCTACTCTAATGGTTTGATTTTTACCAAAAATCATTCATTTCTTGGCATGCAAAATTTCAACACAATCGAATATTTATTTTTAAAGTTATCACAAAGAAAATAATTACCACACACACACACACATATACTAAAAAGTAATTAAATGAACTCAGCGGACATCAAAATACATTTGGGTTTCATTAATTCAATTTCGATTTTTTTTACATTAACTTTACCTATCTAATCAATTGGTGGGCCAAGTTAGAAAAAATAATTTTTTTTTTATTTTTAGTACTGACAAATAAATTTATTCAAATTAACAAACTCGAATTCGCCAATATATATAATGAAAATGAGATTTCCCTTGTTAGGAAACTCCTTTCCGGCAGAATCTCATCTAGCAAGCAAGATTGGAATTAATCATAATATTAGAGGCAAGCAGAACCCAGGAGCTAGAGAGGGCTATTGAATAATAGGCGTTTAATAGTTTTAGAGACCTATTCACGTAAATTAGATATTAATATTTAATAAAGCTACCCAATACTTTAAAAGTCCCCCCTTGTCCCTTAGAGATGATGTCTCCTTTTTCTAAGGATCAG